>JAVKPL010012835.1:0-65968 GCA_032173675.1 Gastrolobium villosum | reverse complement strand
ATTATCAGTCCATCGACATGTCCAGGCATTATTCCTCGCATGTCCTCTTTTGTAAAATATAGCAAAGGAGGTTCCTGTTCTCGCTGTGCCTGTCTGCAGTTGGGATGGTCTCTGACGGAGAAGACTTCCCTTAGGTATTTTCGTCTTGCGTTCATTGTGTCACCCCCACCTCCAAGGGCTCCGCTTATTACGTTGCATTCAAATGCTACTTCTGGGAATTCATCCTGACTGGGACCTTTCCCGGAAGTGTTGTTTTCTGTGGTCTTACCCTCTGGGATTCCTGTTTCTCTGACTGTTGTCAAACTTTCTTTGTTATTCTTGCCTCCTTGTGTTTGGATCACATACTGCCTTAGTCGACCATCTCTTACAAATTTTTCAACTGCATCTCTGAGATCCCAGCATTGATCGGTAGTGTGGCCGGGTCCGTCATGAAATGCGCAATATTTTGACTTGTCCAGTCCGCCTCTGTTAAATATAGGCCGAGGTCTTTCCACCTTTCGCATGTCCGTCATGGCCACCTCTCTCCATATTTGCGATCTCGGGGCGTTCAGCGGTGTATATTTGTCATATTTCCCCATCCGATCTCTGGAGTCCGGGATGCGCGGCCTGTTTTCTTTTTTCCGGAAATCGTTACGATCCCGGTGCTGTGGCAATGGGTTTTTATCTTTCAGAAGTGTGCCCTTTGCTTCATCTGGTTGGGCATTGGCTATCTCCATCTGCTCGAGTTCTAAGTATTTCTTAGATCGAGTTCTGAATTCTTCTAGTGTCTTGACCGGGTCTTTGTATATCGATTTGACCAGTCTTGATGATCCGTCCAAACCGGCAACAATAAGGTGAACATGAACGTTCTCTGGCAAGTTGGGAACTTGTAGCGCGGCGTCTTTGAATCGATTAAGGTATTTTTGGAGGGTTTCTCCAGGATTTTGTCGTATTTTACCGAGTGCGAACTCGGATTTAGGGTGTTTCTTGCTCGTGGCGAAATTAAGAAGGAAACGCTGACCGAATTCATCAAATGAACTGATGGAATTTGCAGGGAGGGTGGAGAACCATGCCTGCGCTGCTCCAGTCAAGGTGATTGCAAATATCCGGGATATGAGAGGTTCATCAATTCCTCTGATGTACATGTCGGTATCGAAAGCATCGATATGAACTTGTGGGTCTTGACTTCCATCATACTTTGGTAAGCGAGCAGAATCAAAATCTTCAGGAAAAGAGGCGTTCAAGATCGTGCTGGTGAAGGGACTATTATTGTATTGCCCCTTACTATACCGTCTCTTATATGAGCCGGGTTCAGCCTCGCGCCTACCCCTGTCGAGATGTATCACCTCCTGATTCCTTGGTGTACCTGTTTCTACTGGAGGAATGGGGTTTGTAGCACCCGGATTGATGGTTTGTCCTGCTATATTGATGTCGTTTTGAACAGGGTTGTGTTCATGCTGGGCTTGATTCTGCTCATTCTGAACGGGGTTGTGTTCATGCCGGGCTTGATTCTGTTGATAGGAATGGCCCCGTTCACCCTCTTGCCGAGGTTCAATAATTCCTCTCAACCGACGTTCCAAGTCGCGGATTCCACGTGAATGCTCTTCGCGGATTACGCGGAGATCGTGTTGACGTTGGCGGTTAGAGCGGTCTTCCATCTCCGTCATGTGCTGCAGAATGACCGTAAGAGCTGTGGGATCCAACCGAGATTCTTCTGGATTGGTTGATCGGACGATATTGGCTGCCAATTCTCTGGCTTGTTCTGGTGGATTCATCCGAATATTGGTTTGGCGTTGCACATGCCTCAAGGGAGTAGAGGCAGAATCTGATATGTCTTCACTGATGTGGACATGATCGTGGTTCATCACATCATCCCTCTGGTGTTGAGGTTGGTTTGTTTCCTCCAAAACTGGTTCCAGAGGTGGATTAGGTTGGCTGTTGCTTCTTGTGTGAACCACCATGATGTAGACGTGGGTTCGTGGGTTTGATTCCCACAGACGGCGCCAATGTTCTGTCCTGTGGACAGAGATGTTCAACCTTTATTAGGTTGATTGATCGCTTTGGATCGTATAGCCTTGACCAGGGGTATCTATGGAAGAGATATCCCTATGCCTAGCTTGATCACTGCAAAGTATATGAATGTGTGGTGATAGTGTGTTGTGTGTATCGAATATCAGGTGTCTTGTTCTGTCGAGGAGCCCTCCTATTTATAGGGGCTGCCTCCGGTGTAGCTGAGCTGTAGTGACGTGGGATCATCAATGCTTTGTCGGCCGTTATTAGAGGTTACGTAATGCCATCACGTCTTCATAACTACAGCCCGTTTCAGATATTTGAATAGGGAATATTCGTTGGGGCATTCCGGGTTGAGGAGATGGGCTCGTTCGGTTTGGGCCTTCTTACCGGGTTCCTGAAGTGAGCCGACTTATATGGGCATTCAGCCCGGGTACATGGTACAGATCCATAACACATTCAATTTCTATTGTGATCAATCATTGTTTGCCAATGGATTGAAATATTATAATCTTTTGAATCGTTATACATGTTTATATCTTCTCAATTATCACTTAAAATATTTTTTTTTTAAATTATTAAATTACTACCTGATTGAAAGTATTTAAATTATTCTTAGAGAAAATTTGATTTAACCCTGCAATAAATAATAATCACAAAATTCGTCTTTCTGAAAATATTTGGTTCCCGATTGAAACACAATTTGTTTCTGATGTCCGTCTCGTTTCCTCTCAGCCCGGAGAACTACTTATGACGCGCACCCTTTCACCGTCTCAACTGTGACTGTACCCCGTGAACAAGCGGCATCAACGCACACCAAGATTATTCAAAGTATGTGCGGACTGCGGTCATTCAGAAACGGTTTTTTTTATTACTATATTTTTTCTTCCTTTTGTCATTATTTAGTGTCATTAAATCGGGATGCTAATTAATATGATCAATGTCATGTGCGTCAATCATAACCATGCATGGGTGAGTGAATGGTGACAAGGGAGGAGAGAAAAAAATATAAGGATAGGAAATTACACCATCATTATCGTTGATTTAATTATTAATGGTTAAGACTCTTCCACATGACTTGATCATGTTAATTTACACATGAGATGATCCATTTCTCATTAAACCATGGGTTTAGTGGATGTCCGTAAAAAGAACACAAGTTATGTTTTTTTGTGATTACACGGAGTCTAACTAATAAAATTTTATGTAAATCTAAAAAGTTATTTTTTTTTCACTTAACGATGTGAATGGAAAGAGAAAATTTCTTTTTTTTAAATTTACAGAAAATGTTACCGATTAAAGTTTGTATAAATGACTTAAATATACAAAATTGTATCCTTTAAAAGTTACTTCTTTTTCCCTTCAACTATTCTATGAGGAGTGTGAAATGCAAGACAAGGAGAGAGATAGGTGTGGAACAGAACAAATTTCCCACCCTTTTAGTCAGTCTTCTTAACGGATTTCATGTCTTATGTCCACACGTTACCCCAATCAAAAAGCATTCCTATCTGGAAAATCACATCCATTTCTGATCCTGATCAACCCCAAAAGTCTTTGCGGTTGTTTGATATTCTCTTTTAATCTATTTTTTCTCGTCACTCCTCATTTCTCCGATCAATCACAAAAGTCTCAACAGTGTCAAAATAAAGATTGTCTCTTTTCTCTGTTGTGTCTTTCTTTTTCTCCCTGAATAAATGAGAAATCCCCTTCCGTAGATAATCTCTGCCATGATCACAAAACACCCACTTCTGATCCTTTTAGTTTTAGGTGTATCAATCTTCCTTCCCATAATCACAGCCCAAGTGAACTACCGCGAGTGCCACCAAACATGCGGGAATTCAGCGAAACCTTTCCCTTATCCTTTTGGGTTTTCCTCCGGCTGCACAATCCGCCTCAACTGCACCCCCGACGGCGGAATCTTCATCGGTGAATTCCCAGTCCTATCAGTAAACGCAGACGGCATAATCGTGGGCATCAAAGCCCTTTGCAATCGCCCATTTGATCGATTCCACCAACTCTTCAGCCACAAATACGCACCCACTTCAGCAAACGTGATCCTATTAAAGAACTGCACCGAAACGCTCTTGCCCTGCACGCTACCGGGGACCCTGGTGCAGACTCACTTTGAGTTTGACGGTTGCAGCAGCAATTTTAGTTGCTACTTTGAGAACAACACGAGGGGCTTCGTGAGTGAACAAAATCTGGAGCAAATCGGGTGCGAGTACTTTATGTCGTCGATATCATCAGATGATTTAAGGTACAATTCGGGTGCGGCTGTGTCCTTGGAAGTAGCCACAATAGAGCTTGGATGGTGGCTTCAGGGAGATCAATGTCAATGTTCTGATCATGCCAATTGTACCGTAATTGAATCGCCGCTTGATAGAAAACCCGGGTTCCGGTGCCGCTGCAAGGAAGGGTTCGTCGGCGATGGGTTTTTGGCCGGAACTGGCTGCCACAAAGGTCAGTTGTTATTTTTTCTCCTTAATTTTATTAAGGGCATGTTTGGTATGTAAATAGTATAGGATAAGGTCGGAATACCTGAGACTATAAGGCATGATTATATAAGATAATATATTGTATAAGATAATATCATTTAATATTTGATAATACACTGTATAATACTAGATAGGTTAAAATAAATATTTTTGTCAAAAATACATTTTAATAATAAATTTACATAATTCTTCCAAATATATAAGATGATATTATTTTTTATAGAAATATGTTGATTGTCCAAAAAATATATTAACTTTTATAAAAATAAAAATCTCCAATATTTAAAAAAATTATATATTGAAAAATTATTTTTTATTTTAATATTTTAATATACTAATATTAAAATAATATATTAATTGAGAATTGCATTGGTTAATATATCAACCCCTTAACGGACTTAATCATATCTAGGTCTAATTAAGCTATACATCATTTTGATTTTTGATATATAGAGGGATTCTGTTGTATAAGCTTATACTATATGATGGTCACACCAAACAACTAAAAATGTTATAAAGTATAGTATAAGCTTATACTATCAAACCTTATACTATTATGGCCTGTTTGGTAGACATGATAGGATAAGAGTAGGATATGATATGAGGCTGATAAGGGTAGGATATGATATAAGGCTGATAAACCCATATCATGTCTTGTGTTTGATGAACACCTTATTAGCAATATAATAAGATTATGTAGAAAGATAAAAGAAAAAGAAAAAACAAAATATAATGCAATAAATACAAATATATTGGGTAGTGTAGGAATATATTGGATAGTGTGAGGATATATTGGGTATCCAATATTGATATCATATCATATTAAATCCTAACCAAACTCCCCCCATAGGATAAGAAATCATGTATTGAATAGGATAAAATGAGACAATAGGATAAATTAATCATATCCTATTGACTCACCAAACAAGAGATAAAAGTAGAATATGATAAGTTATTCTGCCTATCTTCCTTATACCCATATTTATCATCACACCAAACAGCCCTAAGATATTAGATTAATTAATAACATAGCGCAGCAGTAGCCCAACATTTTTTTGTACTTAAATAATCGCATCAAAATTAATGCTTTACTACCAATAAATAAATAAAGTAGATGTTTAGTTCATGCTCAGAGTCCACACTTCGTTATTCTAAACTTTTTTCTGTCTGCGTAGAATTTTTACAAAAGCCTAATAATTCAAGTCCCTTTCTGCATATTATTCTTTTAATTTTACGCTGACATTGACGACTTTTCTTTCAGTCTATAGGAAATAATTCCATGCCGAAAATGTTTTGTTTTATGCACTAACTTGCCACAATGTTTCCCATATACACAATTAAAAGTCACGCTTCTATAAAAGAAAATAAAATAAAAAATAATGTTTCACTGATTCTTTTAGTTTTATTGTATATATACTATCATTATATAAATTGCTAATTTTTTATGATACATATCTTAATTAATTTTTTATACAAATCTTAAATACAGGTAAATGCTTTTGATAAGTAAATAATATATTAATCAATTTAATTTTTTTATTAAAAATGACAATATAAAATTATATGATAAATATAAACTTTAAAAATACATCCAAATAATTAAAACATAATTATTATTAATTAAAAAAATTTACACTTCAATTTTTATATCAATTTATATGTAATATAGAACTAATAATACAGGGATTGATACATATTTATTAGGTGTACATCACCTTATATTGAACAAAAATGAAAAAATTAGAGTATATGTTATTTAAAAAAAAGCGAAGTAATTACTAAAATAAAAAAGGCGAAGTAAAAATAACTGTCAATAAATAATAAAAATCATCATATAGATACAAGTCATGAGATGAGATGTGAGTGTCCCCCAGCCGTGAAAGGTTGCCATAAAGAACACAAGTAGGACCCGGCAGCAACAGCAAGCAGTAACGAGGGAAGAAATAGAGAACCTGAAACATGCTTGTCACTTAATTTATGGGAGCTGCCCATGATTACGGGGGATTAAAGTCAACCAGACTAATCAAATAGCCAAGTGGTCAAATTTTCTTTTCATTATTCGGTCCATTAAATTCCGGCATCTTTTCCTTTTTCTTTACTTTCCCTTTTTGTCTGTATATGAAATTTGGAGGAGTCTGTTGCCCGCAGGAAAGGGAAGTTTTACCTAATTAAAAGTCTATGGTTTTTTTTTTTATGTTTTTTTTTAAATAGGTCATTTTATTTATGCGAAAACAGTATTTTTTTTTTAAAAAAAATCTAGGATATTAGCATTTTCTTAATTTATCTTATTTGATATGATTTATTAAACATTTAATAATTATTTATAATAATAAATATAAAAGTCTATAAACTAAATTGACAATAAATTGAGTCTATGTTTACTGAAGTTTTGCAGCTTTAGTTGTTTTAAAACTGACTTTTGTCCTATCCGGGTCAAATAACCTTTTCATTCATTGGTAAGGGTTTTATAATTATCATGTTTCATTCATTTGCTATAATAGAAAAAGTAATTTATTTCTATTGGAGGGTTGTCAGTTTCACAACTTTACCCCACGACATTCATTTTATATTTTTTCCTCTACAAACGAGTGTCTACACTCATTAAATTCTCTTTTCTTTTCTTTTCAATTCAAATGAGTGTTGCGGCAGTGGCCTGCGGGCTGCGGCATTGATTAATTTTTAAAATATCAAATTGCTGGAGTGGAACGTCAGAGTTAAATATTGTTGCGTAGATAATATTTATTTTTTCATAATATAATCGTTGCCCATGATCTAAGAATAGCAAATCATGGACTAGTAATGTATCCGTTAATCTGGTTTTAAATTTGTATCTTTTTATCCTCATTAGGAATTGAGACTCTGGGAATCGAATTATTTATCCTGACAGGAGAACCCTACACACATCCCTAAGCACATATCAACATACTTCATCCCTATATCAACATACTTCACCCTCCATGAAACAAGTCAAATTCTGAGATATAGTTAGGACCTTAGGATGTTGCTAGACTGTTGGGTAATTAAGTATCTACTATTCCTTTATCATGCGGAACAATTTTATTATGAAAAAAATAAATACTACTCATGTAGTAATATCTCCAGCATTTTGATATTTTAAAAGTTAATGGGTGTCATGGACCACCCACGTGACATTCATTTGAATTAAAAAAAAAAATTAATAAGTGATGTCCGGTGGGGTCGCGACATTCAGTTGAAAAGAAAAAAAAAAAAGTGTTGGTTTGAGATGAACAGGGGAGATATGGACTAGCTAATTATTTAGCTAGAAATTCTTAGGTATTTTCAGGTCAAGAAAAACGTCCTATTCTATTATATCAAGTGTGTATCATACTAATTTATCGTTATTTGTACTAAAAAAAAAAAATTATCGTTATCTCACACTTCAACTACATATTTTTCATAGTTCAACTTATGTTATACACATCTCATAGTATAGAGTAAGAGATTTCTCATGCTAAAATTGTCGCTTATTTAGCTATCAAGCTGTTGCTTGTTGCTGGTAAACGAATTTAACCAAAGAACAAAACTTGGAGAAATCAGAGGATCAACCATTGATTCCCTCGGAAGTATTTCTCAGTTACAACACAAATATCGAACTACTCTTAATTGAATCATACTGATTCAAATTATCTTGCTGGTTTCAAAACTCTGGCCTCTCTACTAATGATCTTTACTCGATCTAGCTTAACTTTAGTCTTAATATTTCTGAGTTACTAATTGTATCATGTGAATTTGGGTTTGAAAACAAACAGCCTCATCAGCATGCAACCCAGCGAAGTACCTGTCTGGCCAATGTGGAGGAACAGCGAAATTTGTTGTCTTAATTGGAGGTAACTTGTGCTTATTTCATGTTTCTAAAACCATTTGGGATTACTAATTATCAACTAAACATCTTTTTGCTCTTCAAATTTATTAACTTTAGATGCAAATCAACTAATAATTATAAGGGAAAAGTTCACCAATGTGGCTGTGGTTTATTTCAGAATCAGTTATGACCCTTGATTTTTTTTTTATTACATATGCCCCTGTGGATTGTTAAAGGGTATGTTTTTTATCACATATGCCCCTGTGGTTTCTTACTTTTTTTACAAAGCACAGAAACATATGTGATAGGAAAAAAAAACCACATGGGTATAAATGATTTTGAAAGGGGAACTTTTCCCTTATTATAATTAGAACAAGATTGACACCTCGTTTGCTGCAAACTAGCTTAATAGTGTGGAAACCTATTTTGCAGGATTTGTTTTCGGTGTTTCACTAATGACTACTCTGGGTTCATTATGTTGTTTCTTTCGCCGGCGCTCCAAATTGAGAGTGACAAAGAGCACAAAAAGGCGCTTAACTGAAGCCACTGGCAATTACAGCGTTCCTATCTATCCCTACAAAGACATTGAGAGAGCCACGAATAGCTTCTCAGAGAAACAACGGCTCGGAACTGGGGCATATGGGACAGTTTATGCTGGAAAACTTTACAATGATGATTGGGTTGCCATCAAAAGGATAAAACATAGAGACACTGAGAGTATTGAGCAAGTAATGAATGAGATCAAGCTCCTTTCCTCGGTGAGCCACACCAATTTAGTTCGGTTGTTGGGTTGTTCCATTGAATATGGAGAACAAATCCTTGTCTACGAGTTCATGCCCAATGGAACACTATGTCAGCATTTGCAAAGGGAGAGAGGGAATGGACTTCCATGGCAAGTTCGACTCACAATTGCCTTTGAAACAGCACAAGCCATAGCACATCTTCATTCAGCCATTAACCCCCCCATTTACCATAGAGATATCAAGTCAAGCAACATACTTTTGGACTACAATTTTGGATCCAAAGTAGCAGATTTTGGTCTTTCTAGACTTGGGATGACTGAAATATCCCACATTTCAACTGCCCCACAAGGAACCCCTGGCTACGTTGACCCACAGTACCATCAAGACTTTCACCTTTCTGATAAAAGTGATGTATATAGCTTCGGTGTTGTTCTTGTTGAGATCATAACAGGACTCAAAGTGGTGGACTTTTCTCGTCCTCATAATGAAGTAAATCTGGCTTCTCTTGCTGCAGATAGGATTGGGAAAGGGCTTTTGGATGAGATTATAGACCCATTCCTTGAGCCTGAAACAAGCAATGATGCTTGGACCCTTTCCTCCATACACAAGATGGCTGAGTTGGCATTCAGATGCCTTGCATTCCACAGGGATATGAGGCCTTCGATGACAGAAGTAGCAACAGAGCTAGAGCAGCTTAGGCATAGTAAGTGGACAACTTTAGGATACAACAATTGTACAACTTCAACGGAGTTGTCCTGTTGCTCTTCTTCCTCCAATGATAGTGAGAAACCACTAAGCACCATAGTGAATGTGGTTGGGCCAAAGGGTAAAGAAGAACATCTAAGCCTGCAAGCTGGGCCCGTGAGCTTAAATTCAACTCAAAAGCCCAACAGCAGGTCACCAGTCTCGGTACAAGACCCAGACCTGTGGTTGAGTGAACAAAGCTCTCCTTCGTCAAATAGTTTTCCCGGTAAGTCCTATGATTGAGATAAGACACCTCTCTGTTTCATCAAATAGTTTGCTTGTAAATCATTTGAATGATCTCGAAGGATTCAAACAAACAAAGGTAGAGGGGACATGACAAGCCGTTTGCACTGGGATAGGTCTCCATTAGGGGGGAAATTAACCAAATCAGGATTCATGATTGATCCAAGTCTTGCTTGATTAACCATCCATCAATCATTCTTTGAATATGGATTAATCATCATTCCTTACTTAGATCTTCCTAAATTGAAATATATGGATTAATTATTCTCGTAATAAAAATTTTCCTTGGAACAATGATGTTGGATTATCTAAAATAAACATAGGCATATACTTTGCTAAACTATATTAAATTCTTGTGGCCCTCCTATATTTCCAGTGTGATCTTTTTAATTGTAGTCTCTTACCTGAATAGAAAAGAAGCTAAACCATTAATATACATGAAATTAATAGTAACAAATTTATTCATTCTTCCACCTTTCCACGCAGAGGCAATTCATATACTTGATTCAGGAAAGATGGAAGAAAATGAAGTTGAAAATATGAAAGCGTTATATAGGAAACTTCTCAATTTTTTTAATCTCAATTAAGTAATATGTGAAAAGGAAAAGGAAAAGGAAAACGATCAGTAGCTTTTAATAAACAAAACATCTCTTTTCATCAGATTATCTGCGAACGTTCAATACCCAACTGCCCGATATGAAGCAGAAAATTTAGGGATGTTAATTTTTAATACGATTCACTTAAACGACATGAATAACACACGAAAAAATTGTGTTCAGTTTAATTCATTTTTAAATTTGTGTTGGTTAAAATTGACACGAAAAATGTAAGTTGTGTTGCGGGTTAATCAGTGAACCAGAAATTGACCTACTTTAATCTTCATACAGATTACTCATATTGTGACATAAGTAGTTTATTCATTTTTTATCGTGTCATGTCAACTCATATAATATGTTACATATTTTGAGGTTAACAAGTTATCCCTGTCATGTTGTGTCAACTCGCATAATAAGCAACACAATTTGAGGTTGCGGGTTATTCGTGTTATGTCGTGTCATGTCAACCAACAAAATAAACAAATCATATTTGTGTCGAATGTTTTAAATCGATTTCAATTTTGTGTTGTGTTTATGTTAAGTGTATTCGTGTTCGTATCGAATTCGTGTGATATCGTGTCAACCTGAATTGTTACTTCTAAATTAAAATTTAGGAGTGTGAACAAAAATTAAATGAATGTGATTCAATTTGAAGCACATTAAAAAAATTAATTTTTTCAAATCGGTACAAGAACCAAGTCATTTTTTTAAAATCGGCTCGAACCGAACCATTTTATCAATTCAGTTTACTTCGAGTTAAAAACCAAATCATATCCATCTCTAGGAGTGTGAAAATCTAAATGAATTGAACCAAACCGCAAATCACATCTTGCCATATCATATTTTTTCGAACCAAACCATTTTCTCCAAACCAAGTTCTAAAACTTAACCAATTTTTAATATTGGTTCAGTTTGGCCAAAACAAATCTTTTTTCTAGTTTGTTCAATTTCGTATATGTTGTGGACTCGGAAAATGCACCGGTTGTATAAATAATAAAATGTATAAGTATGAATGTCGTTTTCATGAGGATTAGATTTCAACCACTAATTTGCTATTCAAGCATAAGTTGGACAATTAATCAAAAGAATTATATAAAAACTAAACTAAATTACAAAGCAAGAAAGCAAAAATTGAGTTGATAATAAAGACACGCAATTTGGGTTTTAATCTCCTTTTTATGTTATGAATTAAAACTCTTAATTAAACATCAATTTCATATCACCAATTGATACCCGTAAATTAATCAAGACTCAACTCTTAGACATCCTAATTCATTATTCTCTTTAAAGAACCCTAATTCACTAGTTGTTCTTTAAAGAAAGTAAACATTAGATCAAAGAATTACAAAGATTGCATTATTCTCTTTACTAAATATTGAAAATAAAGAAATAAATTTACATTATCCATACTTTTATGATTATTTTCTTTCACATCTCAATTTCTCCCTTTTTTTATTAGGGAGTACTTACTACAAATGTATTGAAAATATATTCCTTTCATAAAAATACTTTCAGTGCTACGAATGTATCAATCACGCATTACATCATTTACCAAATATGAAAAAATAATATATTTCCCTACTTTTATAATTATTTTCTTTCATATCCCCAGTTTTTTCCTTTTTTGTTAAGGAATACCTATTATCGGTGTATTGAAAATATGCTCCCTTAAAAAAAAATACTTTCAGTGTTGTGAATGTACCAATTACTCCGAACATTCTTTATCAAATATGGAAAAAAAAAAAATACATTTACGTTATCCCTGTTTTTATAATTATTTTCGTTTATATTTCTATTTTTTTTTTCTTTTTATTAAGAGAGTATTTACTCGGATGTATTGAAAATATGCTCCATCTTCACACCGGACTTCCCCATCATTCCTCTGTTGCCACTTGTACATTCAGCTACAGATGTATGGTGCGATACTGCGATAGCTATCAGTATCAATTTTCTTTTTACTCCTTATGATGTGCTCTCTTGTTTGTAATTAGCAAGTAGCATGTGTTATTAAATAAGCTGAAAGTTTATTTGAATTTTAATGTGTTTAAAGTGATGGATGTACAATAAGAAGAAAAATAACAGAATTATAACAGTTAACTAAAATTTAAAATTTAAAACAGAATTATAAAAAGAAAATAAAATCAAACACCGTTCCCCGGCAACGGCGCCATTTGTTGAGATGTATATTTTCAAAAAGAAAAGAGTTATCGTTCTCAGGGAACAGGTTGAATTATTTTTCCTTCTATTAATCTGAATTAATAATCCTTTAATTGGTTTTATTTTGTTTATGGTAAAAAGAGATCTTTATTATATTCCAATTAAACATCAAAATATGATCTAACAGTGAGAAGTTTTTAACAATGAAAAAGGCTTCTGAGTATGTTAAAATCATGGATGACACAAAAATATTGCATTCCTGCAATTTCGTTCAAAGCCACAGCAAGTTTATCCCAAATTCCGAAGCACTACAACTAGTTAAGTCGAAACTTCCCAGAATCAACCTTAACATTCAAGATCATCTTTTTCCAAAGGATCTTGAATCCTTACAGAAAATTATCAGAAAACACCCTTGATTATCCCTAATCCAAAGGGGTTCAATCGATTCTTAACAGAAACGCATTTCCCAAATTGCTTCTGTTGAAGAACTCAAGGTTCATTCCCATGAATCTCTTGAGTTAGAAAGTTTAAAAGAATCGTTCAAATGAGAAAAACGCAGCAAGAACAAAGAACTAGTTAAGAAATATGCATCCAGTCATTCGAACATACCCAGAAAAGAAAAGATTTAAAAACCCATATCTGAAACACTATAATATCCGAAAAATAAAAGCAAAGATACCAAGTATTCAGAAAATAAAACGGGTTCTTCAAACATTAAAGAACCCTAACTCGATCTACAGTAAAGACTCCAAAGAAATCTACCGTTACGCAGCAGATCCGCAACTAGATGCGTTGTCAAAGCCCTCCAAGGTCAAAGATGATGGACGAACGAGGCAAGCGAACAGTAAGATCCACACACAAGGAAAAAAAACGAAAAGAATCTCTCAAGAACAGAGAGTACAACGGACGAAAGAAAAAGAGAGAAAACTCCAACGAAAACTTTGTCTATTTTCTAAGAAAAGTATTCTAAAAGCTATATCTAAAAATATGCATCCATTTTCTATTATATCCTTTTTTCCTTTTTCAAAACCATCATCAGCTTCTTCTTTCATCACAGCCCTTCATTTCCTCCAATCCAACGGTCCAGACTGCTCCCTTCTTTTTCATTTAATCTGAAGATAACAATAAATAAAATAAATGAGTAAAAAGACAAATATTACCATTTTTACTTCTTACCTTCAATTTTTACAAAGATCCTTACTTAACTCAATTGAGCTTAATTTACCTGCAAAAACACTAATTAATAACCCAAAGACATTTAAATATCAAGAAATAATATAATATAATTATATATAAATATGTGCTAACAGCACCCAAAAAAATTAAAATAGTATTGTTGTAAAATATATATTTTAATATGTAATGATTTGTGGTGTTTCATATGCCTTATGGTATGGATGATTTTTTGATTGCTCATACTTTTGATTGTTATTAAAACTGGTTCGATCAGTGATCCTGTCGAGGTATTACATCAATGATTTAACCATGGGTCACTGATTCAAATCAAAGAATTTTAGATAGTACATGATTGAGATAATATTAATGTTATAGGTACTAAATATAACAGTGCAGCTGTTTGTTCCGTAACAACATCTTCACACCGTAACTCGTTTAAAACATCATTAAAACACTAAATTCATGTATATCTTATTTTCCTTTATTTATTAAAAACATAATATTTCCTTTATTTACATCCCTTCGAACGCATCCATCCATCATGCATCCCCTGCAATATATACATCATATGACCAATCCATGAATCTATCAGAATATTTATAATACTCCAGAATCAAAAACCAAGAAGATGAAAGGATATGCACAAAGTCCATAGAAATATCTAAAAGCTCGCTCTCTTGAGAGAAGTGAGGGTAACTGAAGAACCCACAGGCGAACTTCCAACTTGAATCTCAAATGAATCATAACGGAGAAACAGCTCCACCACGAGAAGTCTAGAAACCAAAATTACAAAATCCTTGCCAGCACATTGCTTGTTACCAACACTCGGTTCCTCCGTCTCAGCACCATTCGACCAAAGCACATGCTGCAACAACTTCTCCCCCTCACCCAAGAATCTATCCCCAACAAACTCCTCTGCTCTCTCGAATATTTTCTTATCCTTCGTCGCAAACGGTTGGTAACCGCATAGCATCTCCCCTTTTTTTACTTGAAACGCGTTCTCATGACTCTCGATCACCATGTCACGCTTCGCCTTCCCGTACTGCAACGGCACCGGCGGTTCAATTCGAAACGCCTCATAAACCACCGACTTCATCAACGGCATCGTTTCAATCGCCGCCATCGTCACCTTCCCGCCGTTAGTTTTAACGGCGCACCTTATCTCCTGAGCTAACCGGGTGTGAAGTTTAACCCCCGCTCGTCCAATCCATTTCAGCATGTTTGGGAAGAAAACCTTCATTCCCCCAAACGAATTGAAGCACGTGGCGAATAAGAGGTTGTGGCAAGCTTCTTCTTTCGAAACGCCAAGCCGCACCGCTTCGTCGAGCAACAACCCAGAGGACTCGTAGAAGAAATCGTAGAGCCTCCGGTAATTATTCCGTACCAGAAAAGGAGGGATACGGAAGGTGTGGAAAATAGAATCTTCTAGAAGCTTTTTCCGTCGAGCAAGACGACGACGTTTGGGTTGGAAGCAATGAAAGGTCCAGGTGGCATGTTGGCGCGGAACACTGTTGAATGGTAGTTGAGGGAGCGGGACATGAAGTATTTGTCGGGGCCTTGGTTGTAGAAATAGTCGAGGCGGTCTTTGATGGGTCCAATAATGGGGATGCTATAATCTCCGGGGATTTTGCGGAGTGGGAGATTGCTGGTTTCGGCCATTGGCAATGATGCCATTTGGGTTCACACTTTAAGACACGGTAAGAGTGTAGAAAATGAGAAACTGAGCGAAGAAGGATGTTTATCTAATAATTCTGGGTATTTGGGATCACTTTGTATCAATTCAGCCTTGTATTTATATAGATTTAATTTTAAGCACAAGCCTTGTATTTAGAAACATTTAAAGCCAGATTACCATTGAAAACTTAAAATTATGGCTAAAGATGTTAAGAAAGGATAGGAGAGAAATTTCTCTTCTACACACTTATAAAATTAGGTGGTATTCATTATCTTTTTTCTCTCTTTTCTTTTTTATATATATATATATATATATATATATATATATATATATATATATATATGGAAAATTATTTCTATGGCCACTTTAGATAAAGTTTTTCATACGGTTAAAAATTATTGGGAATTAATAATTAATTAATTAATGAGACATAATAAATCTTAACCGTTAGATGCACGTAAATCAACGGTTAAGATCTGGTGTAAGAATTATTTTTCTTACATCGGTGTAAGTTGATCCTAACTCTATATATATATGGAAAAGTATTTCTACAGCCACTTTAAATAAGATTATTTACAGATACCCTTTTTAACTAAGTACGACCGGTCATTTGAATTTATTCAAAAAATAAAGCCGCTCATTTTTTCTCTCTCTTCATATACTGTCGACTGACGTGGCGGAGAAAGAAAATGCACTTTTAATGTACGACTGGTCGTACTTAGTTAGAAAGGGGTTGCTATAGATAACCTTATCTAAAGTGGCTGCAGAAATGTTTTCCCCATATATATAGGGAAAATTATTCCTCCAGTCACCCGAGATAAAGTTATCTCCAGTGAGCTCAAAACAAAGTCATTTTGGGTTATAAGATTAAAAAATTATAATGACAAAGACTAATATAACCCTGCAATATATTATAATTACAAAGATACCTTGATTTCCGCCCCGAAACGACGTCGTTTTGAGCTCACTGGATATCACTTTATATCCGGTGACTGGAGAAATCATTTGCCCATATATATATATATATATATATATATATATAGGGGAAGGATCCGTTTACAATTTTTTTTTACAAATTACATTTAGTATGATCGGTGATACACGTGTATGACCGGTCAGATACAATGTAGTTTGTAAACAGAAAATTTATAAATATATCTTCTTTATATATATATATATATATATATATATATATATATATATATATATATATATATATATATAGGTAAAATGATTTGTAATGTGACTGTATATAAGCGTTGGTGCAGTCACCTAAAAACTACGTCGTTTTGGGTGGGATAAAGGAAGTTCGCATTTAAAATTAATTGTAGAAAATAAAAATATTAAATTTATTTCCAACTTTGTATGGTTATGATTCCCCATATTTTAATGTTTTATATTTATTTCCACCTTTGTATGGTTATTATTCCCCATATTTAATGTTTTTACATTATAAAATGACGTAGTTTTATATGACTGCACAAATCCTTAGGTGCAGTCACTTTACATCCGCTAAACCCTATATATATATATATATATATATATATATATATATATATATATATATATATATATATATATATATATAAGACAAAGATTTATCTCCTAAAATATGAGAAATATTAAACTCTTAACAAAAATACCTAACTAACTTAGATTTCAAACAATTTACGGATCTAATGCGGCAACTGTTGCCGTGCCAGACTCATTGCCCACACCAAAAAGCGTGACTTGTAGGAGCAAAATTGTTCCAGAATAATCATGTATATGCTTTTCAAGAGAGCCCTATTTCTTTAGCTCTTCCCTCTTAAAGCATAAGGTGTGCTGGCATCGGATATGCTTTTAATGGAGTTCTAAATTCCCTGTATAAAGTTTGGATTGGATTTTTAGGCTCAGCTCCGTAGAACAGTTTTTTAATTTTAAAAATAGTAAAACAAAAAAAAATATTTCGTAAGAGTGTTCCGTAAAATTAGTTCTAAAAATAGCATCTGTTTTTAGTTTTTAAAACTAGAAAAGAACAACAATTTAGAGATGTTTTCAAAAGCTATTTTCCTTTTTCTTTTTTTGTTTTGGCAGCGATATTTTTATAAATATAAGGATATTTACTAATAGCATTTTGATAAATATATCTATTTTTTAATTTTAAATTACTTTGCGGTGGTAATATTATAATTATAAAACTTTATTAAAGATATTTTTGTAAATAATTACAACTTATTTTATAACTTTAAAACTAACTACACTCAAACAAATTTTATATTTTATTGTTCTTTTACTTTCAAAATCAGTTTTTAAAATTTATGTCCAAAACAATTTTTTTAAAACAACAAAAACAAATTCAAACACAATTGTGTCTGGCTTAGTCTCTGAGAATATTTGGTAATCAAGTTTAGCTGATTCAAGAGAAAATAGTGATATGTCTTCGAAGCTGTATGTAGCATAACAAATGGCGGTGGCAATTCGTGTCAATCCGATCCGACCCGAATTTTACATGACATGAAAAATCTCAACCCGAACACGTCCCATTTATTTTACGGGTTGACACGACATGACACGAATAACCTTATAATGTAACCATGACTCATTATTACATATGATAACACGACTCGACCCTACCTGTCCTGACACGAATTTTAGAATGCTCACATTCAAAACTTGTATTTAGGTACTGATTTTACATCCAATAAAATCACATACATCCAATAAAAGCCACTTTTGAGCTATGTAGCACCGATATTGACACGCGACACGATACGACACGACACTCCGACACGTTAATTCTAAAAAATATCAGATTTTGACACGTTAGGACACGTTTTGATATTAAATAACATTTTAAATTTATGTAGTGTATGTTATATTTAATATTCAATAATTTAACAAAAAAATGAATCTATACTTATAATATTCATAAATTTTATAAAGAAACATAAGATATCACAAATATTTATATTAAACTCAATAAAATAGTAATCGTAATCCAACCAATCTAATAGTTGGAATTAAAAACTCAACACAATGCAACATTTAAACCTTTTTTTGAATTCTATAACGCGTGTTGGAGTGTCGGGGAGTGTCGGAGTGTCCGGGAGTGTCGGACACGACACGTCAGGGATTTTGAAGTGTCGGTGCTTCATAGCTTTTGAGTGAAAATGGTTGTTTGAAACCCTAAATATATGTCATTTCTTTTAAATCACTCACTAAAATGACTATAATAACCTTATACAAAAACTATTTGCGGGTCAGAGCGGGTTAACGGGTTGACCCGAACCTGACACAAATTTTTTTGTGTCATTTTTTTTTCAACCCAAACATGACCCAAATAGTAAACAGGTTGACCCAAATACGAAAATCTCGTGTTGAGTCCGGGTCGGGTTAGTGGATCATGTCAGGAATTACCACCCTAATAACAACCCACAAAGAAGAGCTCAAGCATATCAATGTATCCTCCTAATGTTTATTTAACTAATGTTATTGTATCTTTTACATTTTTAGTTTGTTAGCCTTTTGCTGTAACAACATTCATGTTTATATTATTTGTTTCCTGAAACTGCACAGTCGTGTTTGCATAACCTGTTTCCTGAAACTCTTCATTTTCTTTTTATGTTTCTCTCTTGTTTTGCTAAAAATAATACTAATTGAGGACTAGTTATTTTGGACGGGCGCAGAATAGGAGTATTTTGTTCTAGGCTTCTAGCTATAAAATGGTAAAGTTAGTCACCAAAAAAAAAAAAGTTATGTTCATTTTAGCGCTGGTCCAACCCGTAGTTTATTATATGGGTAAAGTATATCTCATTTTTAAGATGTAAAATTATTTTACTTTAAGAAAGAGAGAAAGAGATAGATCAAAAAGGAGAGAGAATTGACAAAAAAAATAAAGGTGTGGGTCCCATCTTTTTATGAGAGTGAAAGGATATAAGTGTATCATTTAAAAAGATAAACATTTTTCTCATAATTTAAACATACATTTTTCCCCTAATTTAAACATTTTTTACATAATTTATAACTTTATTTCCGATTACTAAATTATAACTGTATAAAGATAGATTAATGATAACAAAAAAAAATAAAAAAAAATCATAATAATTCGAACATGAATCAATTAATATATAAAAATAAATAAATAAAATAACATAATTTTTGGATATACGAAAATAAATATATTTCAAGACTGTTTGAGAAATATTTTTCCCTCCGGAAGAAACTCATTTTAATGTAAAATCACTTTTTAAACAGCTTACCAAACAAAAAAATTTACTTTTTAAACAAATATTTATTTAAAAAAAGGTAATTTCTCTCTACTGAAGGTGTAAAATTACTTGGATACCCTCGTGTGACACAAACTCGGCTAGGCTACAAAACGCATGCAGAAAATGAGGGTTTTAGGAACAAGAGATAGCATAGTTAGGCAATTGTCCTAAAACCCTAAATTCAAGTGATGGAACTTCAAACCCTCTGTTGCGCCCTTTCTTCTCAACCACTTGAATTCTCTAATAATCGAATAATCTCAGTGAGTAAACCTTAACCCACACTCGCGAATGAATTTCTATGCTTCCATTGTAACTCTTATCTGGTATTTTTTAACACTCTTTACTTACTTGTTAACGTTTATTCGCAGTCACAAGCGATTGGAACCCTCACTCCATTCAGATATCAGAGACAGAGATTTCGGTTTGGAAACGCGTTGAAATGTACGGTTTTCCCTGCACTAATTGCAGCATGGTCATTGTGTTCGGTTGTTAAGAATAACACCAGAAAATAGAAAATAAAAATTGAATTTTGTTGTTTTTGCATTTTTGGGTCGCTATTCAATCACATCCATTCAAGAAACTAATATTTTGACTTCAGGTTTAAAATGGGGGATTAAAGAGCCTTCAGTTTTGGGATTGAACAAATTTCAAAGACCTCGTATACATGCTTCTGATTCCAATGTAAATAGTGGTTTGGAAGTTCATACGAACCAAAGTTCTAATGTGCCTGTTACTGGGTATGATGGGATGGAGCCATTTGATGGTAAATCAGGTTCTGTTTCTTTTTATGGGTTGACATATCATTCGGTAGAAGAAGGGAAATTGGAATCTGCCCCCTTCAAAGAAGAGAAGAGCTCTTACTTCTGGCTCTTAGCTCCTGCTGCGTTTGTATCGTCTTTGATTCTGCCTCAGCTCTTTGTTGATAATGTAGTTGAGGCTTTCTTCAATGATGTGATTTTAGCAGGTATTTGTACAACTTGGCACTTTCTCTTACTGTCTTTGGATTCCGACCCTTATGTTTTGTGCTTGAAATTGGATGCTAGTCGTTTGTGCTGTAGAAAATAAACTGCAAAAAAAACTACCCCAATATAATGATGGTTGCAATTGTGCTTATATGCTGATGCCAGTGCCACCCCTCTGTTTTGTGTGCACCATGCTACATTGTTAAGGTTTCTTGCTGCTGTTAATACCAAAGTAATTATTGGCTTGATACAGTCGCGGATTAAAAAACTATTAATTATTATCTCATTAGTTTTTATCATAACCTTAATTAAATAAAAAAATATTTTGAGTTATCAACAGTCTCAGTTCTAATATGTCCTCTGGTTATGTACATATATTATTTACCTATATACTGAGATAATGAATGGGATTGGGATATAATAAAAAACCTAACCTTCACTGACTATCCTACCAATCTCAAACCAAACATCCGGGAGAAGAAAAAGTTAAAGATTTTTTACTCTTATGTGAGAATGAGATGTTGAGTTTTGACATTGTTTTTTCTGTGGAATAATAACCATGTCGTGGAATTGTGAATGTCTCATGCTATTGCACTTTTCCCCTTTAATTTTTCTGTATTTCTGAAGCTTCTTGATGGTGTGGATGTAGACTTCAGTAAGAGTCATTAGTTTAGTATCATATAGGTTGAATTATCACTAACACATGGAAAATTGAAGCCTTTGTTTCTTGTATGACTTTTAGCTATTTTGGGGGAAATTTTGTGTTTTCATGTTGTTCTTTTGGACAAGTTTGGTGTACTTCTGAACAGTCTTCGGAAGGAAGTTGAATTTGCTATTAAAAAAAATCTGAATGGAATTCTATATATATATATATATATTCTTCCCCCTTTTGTAAGAACATTGTAAAATGTGGGGGAGATGTATCTCTTATACACATTTCTATTGCCAATAAAATGCAGATATTGTGAGTTCATTATCTTTCGAGGCCCTGTTCTACATTGGAGTTGCGATATTTTTGCACGTGGCAGATCGTGTCCAGAGGCCTTATTTGCAGTACAGCTCAAAAAGATGGGGTCTCATCACTGGCCTCAGAGGATACCTATACACTTCTTTTTTTACAATGGGTTTGAAAATTGTTGCTCCTCTCTTACTTTTGTACGTGAACTGGTCAGTGGTTCGCCTGACATCTGTAGTAGCTGTAGCTCCTTTTTTAGTTGGCTGTGTTGCTCAATTTGCATTTGAGAGATCTTTGGAGAAGCGTGGTTCATCTTGCTGGCCTCTAGTCCCGATTATATTTGAGGTTTGTCTGTTTGTTTGTTGTGTTTTACTTTTATTATTCTCAGTTTGATTTAAGATCTGAATGCAGCTTGACTCATCTGCCCATTTATGGGAGAGGAGTAACAGAAACTTTAATAACATTGATTTGCCAGGTATACAGATTGTATCAACTTACAAGAGCTGCTCGTTTTGTTCAAACTATAATGTTCACTATGAAGGAGCTTCCTCTCACCCCCGACGTGGGAGAACGAATTGGAGCTTTGTTTGCAATGATAGTGACCTTCCAAGTACTGGGGGTTGTGTGCCTTTGGTCATTGATGACGTTTCTTTTGAGGCTATTCCCTTCTAGGCCTGTAGCAGACAATTATTGAGTTTAGCGTGGATTGGGGGGTGTTGTATATGTTTGGATGGTATCTGTAAGAAAACGATGAGTGTGATTTTGTAAGTCCTGAACTTGAAAGGGCTTACATTTAGCCGTGTCAGATTTTGACAATGTCACTTCATTGTTTTATTCCTTTATAGAGTACTGGAGAAGTTTCGTTTATAATGTTCATCTAGCTATTTTTTTTTTGCAAGCAGCTGGTATTCTGAAACACAACATAGTGCAACAATTTGGTTTGATTGCGAGACCGATGATGTTTTAATCTAGCGTATCTGAAAAAAAATTGAATAATCAAAGGGACTGCGATGAACATCAGACAAATTCAACTTTGCTGTGTTTCTTTCGTAAGTTCACACAACACGGGTACAGAAATTGTTCTATGTTGGTACTCAAGCTGAAAAGCTTGTGAGAACTCTTCAATCAAAGACCTGTGAATAATATGAATAAGACTGGCATCATCCAAATAATGCAAATCAGCTTTTCCATGAGAATTAAATGACTGAGCTTTTCTCAGCAAACCCTTAATGCTCCCAACTTGACGGTCACGTATTCCGCATGGAACGATCCATTTAAAGGGAGTCAAATCCGTAGTGACATTAAGTGCTAAGCCATGATAGGTTATCCAGCGAGCCACTCGTATACCTACTGCTGCTAGTTTCTCGTTTCCTGGAACAAATTGAAATAAAGAATAAGGAAAAAGACTGCGATTTTGAACTGCTTAAATTTCATTGTTAGAAACCTAGAGTTCTTGTTTTCTCCGTCATGAAAGTTTAGGTTGCAGTATCTTTTTTTTTTTTTGGGTTGCAGTATCTAAAATGTTTAAGTAAGACCAAGACTCCCAAGTTAGGAATAAAACTTATCCAACCTATTTCGCATTGGATCAACGAGACCAGCATAATCTTGATCTAATTTGACATGATGTATGTAAGTGCAACTAAAATCTTATCAACCTAAGTAAATCCCTCAGTATCTCCAAAAAAGAAGAAGTAAATCCCTCAGGGAATGTTGCAGTAAAAGAACTCAAAATGTTATAAGCACTAAGAATGAAAAATTGACTTTGATAATATTTTGATCAAAACTAAGAATTTGTTGATGTAGATAGTAACAACCAATAACGATAATTGTAACTTACCAACCCAAACACCAGTTAAACCTTCCAGCCGAGAAGCCTGAATTGAAAAAGTTGAAGAAAGAACACGAATGACGACCTCCTCAAGGGTCCTGAGGTACCAATTAAGATCCATTTTGTGTCTTCTCAGGTTGATAATGGGGTACATAACTAGCTGCAATGCAAAAATCAGAATACATTGTTTAGAAATCAATCCAAATTCCTAAGGCAAAATACACTACTAACCGAAGAAACAAGGAGTGTGAGTTAATAAACATAGTTCAAATTAATCAGAACATAAACAAGAGAATTAAGAAGAGGAAGCACCTGGCCAGGGCCGTGGTATGTAACTTCACCACCGCGTTCAGTACGATAAATATGAAAAGGGGCATTTTCTATGTCAAAATTGAGGTTGTCGTGGGTACTAGCGGTACCCAATGTATAAACAGAAGGGTGTTGGAGAATAATAAGGGTGTCGGTACAATTTCCTTGCTTTTCAATCTGGGTAATCTTTTGCCTTACAATGTGTTTTTGCCAAGACCATGCCACTTCATAAGGGATTAGCTCGTGATGCAAATCGAAGAGGTCACAGCTACGCAAGCAGTGGGTATTATTGATTACAACAAGAGAGGATGATGATGATTTGGAATATGAGAGTGGATTTGGGTTAGACTTAGAGAAGGGGCGGAGAGGTAGAGGAGATGGAATTGAGCTGAAACCCAAAATCATGTCTGAATCAGAATTTTGTGTGAAAATATTTCCCTGAATAGGAAGAGGAAGAGGAAGGGGATCAAATCAATGTTGCCGCCCATCAAAAGTTCTGATTCATCGCCTTCACGGTGGACTGGGATCTCGGCCCATTCTAGTATCATGCACAAGGTAGTTAAAATGGAAATTTTACCTAAAATTAAAGGTGTTTGTTTTTCAAATTCTTATAACTCACACATAAAAATGAGTGTGTCATTCATTTTCTCTCTCTCTTTCTTTTTAGTGGGTCCCACCCACTTTTTGTGTTGCATGAGACAACTTGTCTCATAAAACATACGAAACATAAAACCCAAAATTAAAAGGGGATAAAAATAGTAAAATATAAAGGGAAAATATTTTCTCATATTATATGAGAATTTATTCTTTGACCCAAAATTTTTTTTTCTTTTTCTTTTTGTAAAAGGGGATAAAAATATTTCACAAAAAAAAGGGGATAAAAATAGTAAAATATAAAATCATAAAATAAAAAAATCATAAAAATGTTTGAAATATGGATAAAATCTTTTTAACAAAAAAAATTATAAAAACATAAGATTATAATGATAAATCAAGATTTTTTTTTTGGTAAATATAAATCAAGATTTTAACTACCATAATTCCACCATTTGGATTTTTATTTTATTTTTAATTTACTCTCGAACTTTTAAAAATTAAAACTAACAAAACGTTCTTCTAAATACATTTTTCATTAACAATTTAGGGTTATATTTATCTTATGTAGTAGGAAAATGATTATTTCATGTTATAAAAATAAAGGGAAAAATGTTTTCGCAGTTACTACAGATAAATTATCTGCATTTATTCCCAAAATGACATCATTTTGGGATTGAAATCTTAAAAAATTATAAATATAAAGACTATTATAACCCTGAAATAAATTAAATTATAAAAACACCATGATTTCCGCCCCAAAACGACGTCATATTGGGCTTACTGCAAATAACTTATCTGTAGTAACTGCAGAAAACAAAATTACAAGTGGGACCCACCTATAAGAGGAGAGAAAAAAAATAGATGTAAGACATGCCTCCACTTCGTGGGTATAATAGGAAGCTTGTTTATGTTACGTAATATAAGATAAATATAATCCAACAATTTAACATCATTAATGGATGGGAGGGATTAACCTGATCCAATTTTATGTGACAACAATAACTTCTTATTATTACACAATAAAATTAACCTACTTAAAAGGCTTTTTTAAATAAAAACTACTTAGAGAACAAATCTAAAAACTTTAAAAAGATAATTAAAAGACAAAGCTTTCTTTTACCTTTTCTTTATTATAATTCTTTTTCTTTTTTTGCAAACATTTTTTTTCCATAGATATACTTACCCATTTTGATGAGACTAATCCCCTTCGTGGGGTAGAATGTAAAATCTTTTTGTCACATGCTCCAAATTATTTTGCCTAAGATTCAAACCAAAAGAGCTTTCAACCCCAACAATTTGCTCCTTTGGCAAGCCTAGCTCAGGAATCGTGTCATCCCTTTGTTTGGCACCTCTCTTTTTTTAAAGTTTAAAGCGACTTTTAAATTAAAGTAAAAAAGAAGCATCATCTAAAACTTGTTTGGTAATTATATAAAGTTGTTCTGATAGCTTTGAAGGAGGGAAGATAAAATAATATGCTATTAGGATGAATTGTAAACTAAATATGAGTACTCCAAAAAAGTGATATATACATCAGATTTGATTTTCTCATGTTGCATGAGAATTTAATTTTTATGTTGTGACTCAACTAGTGGTGGATCCCACATTTATTAAAAAAGAAAAAGAAGTAAAGAAAAGCTTTGCACGCAAATCGAAGATTACAATATGAGAATTGAATTCTCAGAGAAAATATTTTCCCTATATATATATATATATATATATATATATACACACCTATGGCAAAATGATTTCTGCAGCTGCTGTACCTTCAGTAAGCTAGGATCCGCGTCCGGATCATGTTTTTTTTTTTTTTTTTAAGCCGTGGGATCCACTTTTCTGTGTCAGCCATAAATATTAATGAGTGAGACCTCATAAATCTTAACTGTTAGATGCAGAAAATCAATGGTTAAGATTTGGTGTAAGACTTATTATTCTTACATTGGTGTAAGATGATCCTGCCCCATATATCTCAACACGCCCCCTCACACGAGAGCTCATTGGGCTTGAAGTTAAAGATGGTGGCTGTAGATAAGCTTATCTCAAGTGGCTAAAGAAATGTTAACCCATATATATATATATATATATATATATATATATATGTATATATCTATATATATATATGTATATATATGTATATATGTATGTATATATGTATATATATAGATATATGTATATATGTATATGGCAAAATGATTTGTAATGTGACTGTATATAAGCGTTGGTGCAGTCACCTAAAAACTACGTCGTTTTGGGTGGGATAAAGGAAGTTCGCATTTAAAATTAATTGTAGAAAATAAAAATATTATATTTATTTCCGACTTTGTATGGTTATGATTTCCCATATTTAATATTTTACATTTATTTCCACCTTTGTATGGTTATTATTCCCCATATTTAATGTTTTTACATTATAAAATGACGTAGTTTTATATGACTGCACCAATCCTTAGGTGCAGTCACTTTACCTCCGCTAAACCCTATATATATATATATATATATATATATATATATATATATATATATATATATATATATATATATATCTATATATATATACCTGTACCTCTCTTTAATTTCATATATATATATATACATCTATATATATATATATACATATATACATATATACATATATATATATATATATACATATATATATATATATATATATATATATATATATATATAAATATATATATATATGGGTTAACATTTCTGCAGCCACTTTAGATAAGCTTATCTACAGTCACCATCTTTAACTTCAAGCCCAATGGGCTCTCGTGTGAGGGGGCGTGTTGAGATATATAGTCCCACATTGGTTGGATGAATGACTAATGTGACCTTTATAAGATCTATAAGATCTTGGGCACTCCCACCCTTTGAGTTAGCTTTTGGGGTAGTGTATCCCAAAGTTCTTTACATGGTATCAGAGCCTCGTCGTCCCCCACTTTCTCTTGTGGAATTAAAATAAAAAGCACAAAAAGGTAAACCAAAAATTAGGCCTGTGCAATTTCCACGCTTCTAGCCTAAAGGGCTCTTGCGTGAGGGGCGTGTTGAGATATATAGTCCTACATTGGTTGGATGAACAACTAATGTGGAGTTTATAAGGACTTGGGCACTCCCACCCTTTGAGCTAGCTTTTGGGGTGGTGTATCCCAAGTCCTTATAAACTCCACATTAGTTGTTCATCCAACCAATGTGGGACTATATATCTCAACAATGTTCTCCCGGGAGAACATAGTTATAACACGAAAATTGCTTTTTTTTCTCTCTCCTCAGTTACTTTTCAGAACCTGTCTGCTGACGTGGAGAGAGAAAAAAAAGCAACTTTCGTGTTATAACTATGTTCTCCCGGGAGAACATAGTTAAAAATGATGGTTGTAGATAAGCTTATCTATAGTAGCTGTAGAAATACTTTTTCCATATATATGTGGAGAAGGTTACATTTACAACTTTTTTTGTTTACAACTCTTACAACCTCAACTATTGTAACAGCCCCAAACCGTGTAGCAGATATTGTCCGCTTTGCCCCCCTTCCGGGACTCACGGTTTTACGTTTTGGGGTTACCCCAAAAGGCCTCCACTAGGAAAGGTTTCCACACCCATATATATGGCATGCTTTGTTCTCCTTTCCAACCGAGCGTCCCCGCTGTACACACCGGTCCAGGACCAAGCTCTGATACCACTAGGAAAGGGGGGCAAAGCGGGAGGCCTTTTGGGGTAACCTCAGAACGTAAAACCGTGAGTCCCGGAAGGGGGGCAAAGCGGACAATATCTGCTACAGGGTTTGGGGCTGTTACAACTATGTTCTCCCGGGAGAACAGTACTAGAGAGTGTTCTCCCGGGAGAACATAGTTGAAGTTGTAAGAGTTGTAAACAAAAAAAGTTGTAAACGTAACTGCCCCTATATATATATATATGGGTAAAGAATCTCTCAAGTCACCGGAGATAAAGTTATCTCCGGTGAGTCAAAAACGACGTCGTTTTGTGACGTAAATCAAGGTATTTTTGTAATTCTAATATATTTCAGGGTTATATTAGTTTTTATCATTATAATTTTTTAATCTTATAACCCAAAACGACGATGTTTTAAGCTCACTGGAGATAACTTTATCTCTGGTGACTGGAGAGATACTTTTCCGTATATATATATATATATATATATATATATATATATATATATATATATATATATATATATTAAAACACTCCTCTTGGGAGCTTTTAATTTTTATCTTTTTTCTTCATTATAAAAAAACTCTTTTTATAATAAGAGGTTTTATAAAAACATATTTGGTTAAGCTTATGCTTTTAAGTAGAAAAAAATCTAAAAATAAGACATGTGAAATGGTACTTTGTAAAAATTCTTATCTAAAAAGAACTTTTTTTTATATAATGAATAAAAAACAAAAAGTCAAAAACTCTCCTGAGTCATGAAGAGTTGTTTTTTGTTTTTTTTTTTTCCGTAAATGGAAGAGCTTTTTTTAATATGTACATTAACTTTTTAGAAAAAAACTATGAATTAGGCTTTTTGGCCATTGTAGCCCTTATATAATAATTAATTACCAAATTGACCTTGATTATAAACTATTTCAAAAATTTAACCTCACCTGAAAACATAACACCAATCTGCCCCTGTTTGACCAAGCCTACCCGGGTACCCCTTCCCTACCCGGGTAGATTTTGAAAAATTTTATTTACCCGGGTAGGGAAGGGGGTACCCGGGTATATTTCTTGAATCTGAAAAATGTTTGAATTATTTACCCGGGTAGGGAGGCGGGTACCCGGGTAAATAACCTTCTAAACCATTTGCTGACTATGATAGGCTCGTATCATACCCCTTTATTGCTGGTGTCCTATCATTATGACCAAATGATAAAGTATGTGATATCGTATCTATTGATAGCTGAAAGACCGTTGTTTGTGGATGGAAAACCATGCATAAATCATGTACCATCTGCATTAGAAGTGAGCATGCTTGTTCTGCATTCATGATTAGCCATTAAAGGTTCTTTTTCTTTATGGATCTCAGGTTTAGAACAACACCTTATACAGATGCTGAGATTAAGGTAATTTCTCTTTTTATCATTTCTCTT
Organism: Gastrolobium villosum; assembly: GCA_032173675.1. Taxonomy (NCBI): domain Eukaryota; kingdom Viridiplantae; phylum Streptophyta; class Magnoliopsida; order Fabales; family Fabaceae; genus Gastrolobium; species Gastrolobium villosum. The sequence goes on along the minus strand of JAVKPL010012835.1, from coordinate 36,333 downwards.
TGCATATTACTGAATGTTTGCATATTACTGAAAGCTTTGCTAGCTGTACGGATAACATTTGTATTTATTAAGAGAGCAATTTATGATGATAGTCTTTTATCTATTTTTCTTTTCAACCTCTATCTTTATGTAACATATGGCTATCATTGACCCTTTGATTGATATTATTTGATGGGTGGTAGATTTAGCACCATTCTCATTTCTTAAACAAATAGTTCCATATTCATTTTCTTGGAAATTAGTGAAATCATGTGAAAAATAATGTCATTATGATTTGTGCTCAAGTAAAATTATAAGACAACCATAATTTGTATTTACATTTTATCAACTATTTTGATTGGCTTCCACGTGTTCTATTATTTATTCACCTTTATTTTTACATATGGTGTAGCTCTAGAGAACAATGGAGTTTATATCACACATTCAAAGTATAAATGATATGAATGATAGGGCAACAACTAGTCTGTAAGCACCTTTCAGCTTTCAATCTGGATTATTTACCCGGGTACCCGCCTTCCTACCCGGGTAAATAATTCAAACATTTTCCAGATTCAAGAAATATACCCGGGTACCCCCTTCCTTACCCGGGTAGATAAAATTTTTCAAAATCTACCCGAGTAGGCTTGGTCAAACAGGGGCAGATTGGTGTTATGTTTTCAGGTGAGGTTAAATTTTTGAAATAGTTTATAATCAAGGTCAATTTGGTAATTAATTATTACATAAGGGCTACAATGGTCAAAAAGCCTATCTCTTTTCCTTATTCTAAAATTATATTTACAAACTTTACTTTCTATTCTAATAACAAATCATTCAATTCCTCCCTCCCTCCAAAATACTGAGAATGCCACCATGATTTGTATTTATCTAAATTATAAAGGTTTCTAATACCATTTAAGGTAATCTTAATTAGAAACAGTTCTTAAGAAAAATAATTTTTAAGTCAATTTAACTTTATTTTTTAAGTTCTTAATTTCAATTTTAAATTTAAAATAGATTTTTGGCTTAATAGAATCGCACCTTACAAGTTCTAAGTAGATCTTTATAATTGTTTGGAAAAAAAAATTTCTTACCACTTGTGAAATATTAAACTTGTATAGCTGATAATGTTTAGAATAAACTGTCTGTACGGTAAGTTGCGAAAAGATAAAGGTTGTGACTTGTGAGCTGCTTGTTTTTTTTTTTTTGGTACCTGTATCTTGGCACATATTTAAGATTTAAAATAAAATCTTTGAATAAATTTTATTATTAACGTACATCCCTGAAATACATTTATTATTTTATTAAATTAACCTAGCCATTTAAAAATTACTAAATGCTTTTGAATTCTAAAATATTAAATGGTTTACATTTTTTTAATAATTTATATTTTTAACATGTGTCTATAAAGACACATATTAACAATCCTTAATAAAAAATTAAATCATTTAATATTAAATTTTGGAACACTTTTAATACATTCTTCTTTGAATAAATAAAACTTTTTAAAAATTATAATAAATACTTTTTTAAAAAAAGCTTGCAAGTAAATGGGTATTACTTCTAGATACAAATTAGTGCTTAATTACTATTGTATTATTTTATATTTTATATATAAACACCATTTTAAATATAAAAATATAAGATAGGATATTATGCCTACTTACCTACTTTATAACATTATTAAATTACAATCTCAACCAATATTGGAAGAGAGAAAAGCTCCATGTTGATGGAAAAAAAAAGGCATAATATCTTATTTTTTTAAAAATATATACATCGAATCACCGGTACGGTACATACACATACATTATGTATAACACCACACAAAACACGTAAATGTAACATTCCAGGCACTAACGAGGGAGGGAGGGAGTGATTGTCGGTGCGCAAGGGCATAGATAAGGAGCAGCTCCTGGCAGGCTTCCAACGTACGATACATGAATGAATTGAATCGACGCCCGAAAGAGAGGGATTCCCAAGGCTGTGCAAGTATGAGATTGCACAGTTGATGATAGCTTATAAGGATTAATTTGTACTACCTATATTTTAGGTAGCCCATAATAGAAGAACTTCATAGTTAAACATGCTTGACTTGGAGCAATTTTGGGATGGATAACCTCTGTGAAATTTTCCATGAAGTATGTGAGTGAGAATTAAGTACGTTGTTGAAAATTCCAATGTTAGTGTGTGGGGTTAGTCATTGATTCTTGAAGCGGCCGGATATTACTACTAAATAGATAAAGTATAACTTCCAATATCTAATGATAAAAAGGGTTGCAAGCCACTCACAAACAACCTATAGTCTATAGATATGAAAAATGGCTATCACAACGGAATCGAAACGTCAAACACACACATGAGCAAAGATATTCATTCATCACATTCTCAGGATGATGCATTAAAATGCTTGTTTCAAATAATCAAAACTACAGAAATGCACTTCATTAAGTAAATCAAATTACATCATGGAAAAAAAGAATGATTATACGTCAAAAAGATTCTAAGAAAATATATACACACATAAACCTTTCACATGGAAGCTAAAATGTCTCTCATCTCTGCTACAGAAGGGACTGACTCAGCAGGGTAAATCTTGGCGATAAGTTGGACAAAACTTTCGTACTTATCAAGAAAATCCTTCTGCCATAGTTTTGAGGAAACAACAATTAGAAACCTTTGCATGCTTTTTTACTTTGTTATAGGAGAAATTCTTAGTGCTTCTAATCCTAATCTTTTGCTTTGTATAATTGAATGTGTATCATTTTAGTTATGAAAGTTATTACTGTCTCTCAAATACAATTCTAATGCTATAATTGATAGATAGTATACATTGAATGGTCATAATACGAGAAATTTCTTAGTCTGGGAGTCTTCTCTTGGTATCCATGAACTGATTACTTTCTATTGAAGAAAAAAAGAAAGTGGCAGCCGTTATATTGTTGCACAGCCACCATATGTTTTATTCCTTCTCATTAAATTTAGACTGCCAATTTAAGATGTTCTATTTTTTCAGCTGTACATGCGCCTCAAAACAACTATATATAGGGGCTCAAATTGTATTTGGTTTGCATCAGAGTGAGTCCCTTCTCAATTTTGGGGCTCTGCTACGCCACAGGGAGTAGTTAAGAATTCAGCCTTTCCCACGAAATTCAGATACAACCATCTATGCAGTAAGCATCATTACTTTTTTTTTTTTTCTCTCGAGAAAAAGAACTTTAATTACACATCATATTTTTCTCTACACCTTTGGCATGGAAATTTATCAACCTCGGCCTTTTTTTAGCCCTCTTTTGCACCTACAAATCCACTATTACTATCTATGGATCTATAGTAAGTAATCTGACGGCCCTTAAATATGTTGGGGGCTTGAAGCACTTAAAAATCTGGGCATTCAATGCAAAAATAATGATTTTTTACAAGCATCTTCAAAGTTTGTAGAAGGGCAGTGGTGATGCTCTCAGCCAAACTGCCGAAGCAATCATGAGACCCTTGAAATTTGGTCCATGAAATATTTACCACACGATTTTCCCTTCATCCTTATTGTAAATCGGAGATATTTTTGTTGGTCAATTGGAATTAAATACAACGTACCTTGCATTTATCCCATAAGGAAGGTAACAGTTCCTCCGAAGTTAAGTTCTTCTGAAGTTTCTTATACATTGCCCCAAAGGACTTGTCCACCTAAATGGGAAAGCAAAACATAATTAACAAGGTAAGTATGCCACTTGCGAAAAAGGTTTTCAAAAAAGATAGGCACCATCTTACCCCAGATAAACTGGCCTTTAGCATCTTCCGAAAATCCGCTTTTGACAGCCCAAGCTGGATAGGAATCTGAAATTGATGTATAACATCATACAATTGCCAATGTAGAAAGCGAAATATCCAGAGATAAGTGCAAAGTATGGCTATCTATATAGTTCACAAACAAAGAAAATAAGGAAAAAATATACAAAAATGACAATTAACAGATGCAAAAGTACAAATACAATCCTTTAAGCCCTTATTATGGCATGCACTAAATCTGACAGTACTCTTTGTAAAGAATAATAAGAAATTAAAAAACTGTTCTAGGTGTCTGGTCAATTTGAAGATGAATATCATAGCAACTAAATAATACCGGTACATTTTTTAGAAGAGGACTACAGCAAACTGGCAAAAGTAATAATTTAGAGCATAAACCTGTAAAGGAGAGGACAAAAAGAGGACTCAGAGTAGGGCCTAAGTTTTAGAACCTCATATAAACACAACCAGTACACAACATAAACACGGACCAGCCAACGTGACAAATTGTGTAAATGCACATATACAAGTAGATAGATTTTGATCAATTAGTCTGCTTTTATTACTAATATTGGGAGGGAAACCCCAAATAGTGTAGCAATCTAACACACCTTTAATTTCCCATAATTTATTCATGATGCCCAGGAAGGATTTTTAGACTCCATCTACAAGGATTAGTATCAATGTAGGATAAACATTGCAAACAATTTGTTTAATAAAATATATGTTGAGATGCTGTGCAGAAAGAGTCTATGAAAGATTAGCAAACAGAATTGCATAAACAAACCTCTTCGGGTGCAACATTATTGAATATCAAGTCCTCAATTCTTTTTGCGAACTGGAAAAGGCGTTCAAATTGCTTTTCAAGGTAAAAAAGGGATTATGAGTTGTATTTCCTACATGTTATAAATTCAAGTATGATCGACAAAAAGACAGAAAATAGAGAATAAAATACTTACATAGTAGATAATCATGCTAATATGGCGTGTGCAAGCTTGCTCATAGGCTTCACTAGCCTGATGATAAAACTTCGCCAAAGTGGGCACAACGTTGGCAAGGTCATACAAACTGAGAAAAAGAGACAAAAACAATAAGTGAAAATCTGCTTTTGTCTCCTTGTAAAGACTGATCTGGTATCAGTCGCAGTAGATGCTGCTTCTACTCTAAAACCAACAGACAAGGAAGAATTGAAACAGCCTTGAGCCTCCTCTTCGTAGGGGGGATCGAAAAATCTTACCTATTCTGAAAAGCAGCATAGTTCTCTATAAGAAAAATATCTGCATATTTTGGATCTGTTTGTGCAATTTTTTCCAAAGTTACAAACATTATGCTAACCTGTCAAGCAACAATCCCACCAGCAAAAGATATGCCAGTTTCAGTTACACATTGTTGAAACAGATGAAAAGAAAAACAAAATAATAAAGAAAAATGAAAAAAAAGGAAGATTGAATACTTGGACTGCAGACAGAAAGGGTAAGCAGTAAACAATTGAAATCACCTGTAGTATTTATCAACATAGTGCAGATGACTTACGACTATCAATTTTTATTTTTTTATTTTTTTGATATCAAGACTATCAATTTTTCGTTCACTGATGATTCATCAGTGTATAGAAAATCATGAATACAGCAAAAAAATTACTGGTTGTCAAGTCAGGGATGCAGGCAAAAACAATAAAAAGTTTAGCAAAACTTGATCGAAAGAAGTAAAGACTGAAACAATAAAATGTTTAGCAAAACTTGATTGAAAGATGTAAAGACTTTTTTTTTTTAATAAAAGAATAAATTAATACCTCCTTTACAAAAAAATAAAATAAAAAATCTATAACATAGGGAAGATTTTTTTTTCTCATTACAGTTATTTAGATCTGTAAAGAACCAATTTAACCCAAAAGCTTAAGCTATTGGGTGAGGTTACATTAATGGTTTTATATAATTCAACACGCCCCCTCACACGAGAGCCCACTGGGCTTGAAGGGTGGACAATGCACAGACCCACCTACCTGTGCGAACAAAGAAATTCCACTTGAAAGAAAGTGGGGGGCGACGAGGATCGAACCCGGGACACGAGGCTCTGATTCCATGTAAATAACCAATTCAACCCAAAAGCTTAAGCTCTTTTGTTCAGGGGACACTAGCTTCCGCTTAAAACTTTGTTTTCGCTTTAAAACCTAAGCCCACTGCTTAGGAGTCATCTTTTCTTTGTCGTGCGTCCTGTAAGCCCCTTCTGAGTAATTTTCGAACGCGTCAGCACCTCCGACGGTCACCGGAACCACCGTCCGTCACTATTCAGGCTGCCGGAGAAGTTTTCCGGCGAATTTTCAGCCCAGACCGCACGCGATCAGGACCGTCTCCTCCCAGCGACCAAGTCTGTGGAAGTCCGGCCACCAACGCATCCCTCACGCGTCGTCACGCGCCGCCCATATCCTCTGCGCGTGGGCCTCACGCGCCACCTTCTGCCGATGCGAGTGCATTGTTCCGGCAGCCTTTTCCGGTCGGTCTTGGACAGAGAAGCTCGGCTCCTCCTCCTCTTTCCGGATCTGTGGTTGGTTCTCTATGGGTCTGACTTTTTGTGCACGCCTCTTCTTGATCGGTGATCAGGTGGAACGTCTCTTTATGGTTGCCACACTGTCTGGTCTTCCCGAAGAATATGATAATGTCCGGGATACTATCTTGACTAGTGGGGATCCTGATCTATCATTGACTATCAGCGTCTTCTGAATCTTAATAAGAAATCTGCTCCTGCATCGTCTGCTGTTGTTGATTCCACTGCTCTAGTTTCCCGTACTGCTCCTGCATTGTCTGCTGTTGTTGATTCCACTGCTCTAGTTTCCCGTACTGACTTTCGCGGGAACATTGGAGGTGGACGTGGTCGTGGTAGAGGCCAAGGAGGACGTGGTCAGCGACCTCGTTGTCATTATTGTCAGCAACTTGGTCATTATGAGGCACGTTGCTACACAAAGTATTCTCACCTGCGACCTTCTCATGATGCTAATATAGCTCAATCGGATACTCCTTCAAATGGTACAGTCTCTCTCTCTCCTCTGAAGACTATGCAGCACTCCAAACCCTTCTCAGGAAGGCCTCTTCTCAGTCCCAGACCTCTGCTTCAGAAACTGGTAATCCCGTTGCTTGTGTTTCTCATTCTGCATCACTTGGTCCTTGGATATTTGACTCAGGTGCTACTGATCACCTCTGTGGTAATAATGAACTCTTTTCATCCCTTACATATTCTGATAATTTATCCTCTTTTACTCTTGCTGATGGTACTAAGGCCCCTGTTCATGGAATTGGACAAATCTGTCCAACCTCCTCATTGACCTTGACATCTATCTATTACATTCCCAACATCACTTATAATTTAATATCTGTTAGTAAATTGATCAACTCTCTTAACTGTATTGTCACCTTCTCAAACCATTCTGTTTCTGTGCAGGACCCGGGTACGGGGAAGACGATTGGAGTGGGCCGTGAGTCACGGGGTCTGTTCTACCTGGTTGTGCCGAGTCCTTCCGTTGCTTGTTCTCTCACAGAATCTCCACAACTCATCCACAGTCGCCTCGGGCATCCTAGTCTTTCAAAATTACAGAAGATGGTTCCCCTTTTATCCGGTCTTCAGACTTTAGATTGTCAGTCATGTCAGCAAGGAAAGCACATACGCTCCTCCTTTGTTAATCGAGTCAATAAACGAGTTGATGCTCCCTTTTCAATTATTTATTCAGATATTTGGGGTCCTAGTCGTAGTGTGTCTGTTTTAGGTTTCCGGTATTTTGTTATCTTTATTGATGATTTTTCCCGTTGTACTTGGATTTATTTAATGAAAAACCGTTCTGAGTTATTTTCTATTTATAAAAAATTCTCTGCTGAGATTCATACTCAATTTGGTGCTTCTATTCGTATTTTACGTAGTTATAATGCTAAGGAATATGTTTCTGATGACTTTTCTAATTTCTTAGCCACACAGGGTACTTTACACCAAATTACTTGTCCTCACACTCCACAACAAAATGGAGTAGCTGAACGTAAGAATAGACATCTCATTGAGACTGCACGGACTCTTCTTATTCACATGCATGTTCCTCTTCACTTCTGGGCAGATGCAGTCCTTGCTTCTTGTTTTCTCATCAACCGTATGCCTTCATACGTGCTTAATAATGACATTCCTTATAACTTACTGCTTCCAGATGTTCCTCTCTATCCTCTATCCCAACATGTCTTTGGTTATACCTATTTTGTTCATGATCTCACTCCTGGTAAGGACAAGTTAACTTCCAAAGCCTTTAAATGCATTTTTCTTGGTTATTCTCGTCTTCAAAAGGGTTATCGTTATTACTCTCCCGATCTCAAGCGTTACTTAGTTTCCGCTGATGTCATCTTTCTTGATCAACAACCCTTTAATTCTATCCCATCTCAATTGTCACAGGTTGATCATGTTCTTCTTGTTCCTTTTCTTGACTTGTCTTTGCCAGCTGCAGGTGCTTCTATTCCAGAAGAGCAACCTATTGCTTCAGTACCTGATGACCGTCCATTTCTCACTTATCAGCATCGTAAAACTGTGCCTCATGTCGACACGACTCCTGCTGACTCATCGCCCCCTGCTGTTGATTCTTCCCCTCCGAATCCTTCACCAGAGGCTCTTCCTATTGCTCAAAGAAAAGGTACACGTACTACTCGTAACCCTTATCCTCTTTATACCTTCTTGAGCTATGACCGTCTTTCTCCTCCTCATTTCACCTTTGTTTCTAGTCTTTTTTCTGTTTCTATTCCTAAGACCACAGGTGAAGCACTTTCCCATCCAGGGTGGCGCCAAGCGATGATTGATGAGATGACCGCACTTCATACCAATGGCACTTGGGACCTTATTTCTGCTCCTCCAGAGAAGTTTATAGTTGGTTGTCGCTGGGTTTTTACTGTGAAAGTTGGACCTGATGGCCATGTTGATCGTCTCAAGGCACGTTTAGTTGCAAAGGGTTTTAATCAAATCTTCGGCTTTGATTATAGCGATACATTCTCTCCGGTCGCTAAGATGGCGTCAGTTCGCTTATTTCTTGCCCTTGCTGCTCGGCCTTGATGTCTTTCTTCATGGTGATTTACAAGAAGAAGTTTACATGGAGCAACCACCTGGTTTTGTTGCTCAGCGGTAGTCTGGGAAGGTGTGTCGTCTTTGAAAATCCTTATATGGTCTCAAGCAGTCTCCTCGAGCATGGTTTAGTCGCTTCAGTTCTACTGTTTAGGCGTTATTTCTTGCCCTTGCATGCTGTTGATGACATCATTCTCACCGTGATCAGTTAAAACAGCCTTTATTCAGGCCACAAAAGACCTCCTTGGGAATTGAGGTGGCGCAATCTAGACAGGGCATTTCTATCTGTCAAAGGAAGTATGTCTTAGATATCCTAGAAGAGACCGGTATGTTGGGGTGTAAACCAGTTGATACACCCATGGATCCCAATGTCAAGTTATTGCCCGGACAGGGGGAGCCGTTATCTGATCCTGGACGTTATCGGAGACTAATTGGGAAGCTCAATTATCCAATTGTGACTAGGCCACACATTTATTTCGCTGTTAGTACGGCTAGTCAGTTCCTTGATTCCCTTTGTGATTCTCATTGGGATGCTGCTGTGAGGATCCTCCGATACATCAAAGGAGCACCAGGAAAAGGTTTGTTGTATTCGGATCAGGGAAATACAGAAATTTGTGGTTATTCAGATGTTGATTGGGCAGGATCACCCTCGGACGGGCGCTCTACTTCTGGCTATTGTGTCTTCTTTGGAGGAAACTTAATTTCTTGGAAGAGCAAGAAACAACCTGTTGTTGCTCGATCTAGTGTAGAAGCTGAATATCGTGCAATGGAAAATACTACGTGTGAGTTAATCTGGTTAATGCATGGACAATGTATGCCCCACCACACCAAGAGCCCATTTTTTAGGGATCGAAACATGGAACATTTCATAGGCCCACCACATTGAGAACTTCTTTTTAGGGATTGAATCGTGGATAATTAAACTTTTTATTAGAAGAAAGGAGTGGCAATGATCGAACTCTAGATCTCTAGATAGTAGAAACTTTAATGTCATTTAAATAACCAATTCAACCAAAAAGTTTAATCTGTTAGGTGAAGGCACATGTATTATTCTGTAACAATGCTTGAGAGAGATTAACTACATTTCTCAGCTAATTTGTATGTTATCCATCACAAAACAAATAGTTCTTGAAAGGAATCACTAACAAATTTTGTGTATGCTTGGTCAACCAAATCCCTCGACTGTCCGGCAATGTACTGCTCCATACGCGTCGCAAGGGTTGCAAATCTATATGAAAACAATTAAGACATTATAATAGCTATCAGAGTTAAATAGAACAAAAATTAAGAAGTATATTGTATTTATAAGACTGAACCCAAACTCAGGTCCAATTTGGACGATTACAAGCTGTATTCTCAATGATAAAAACAATCATACAAGTATCAAGGGAAAATTCACAGAATGGAAAAGAAGAACACGGTGTAGTAATTACAAGGTTGAAATAGCACTATTACATATTACTACTGCCCAGAACACTTAAAGAGGCTCCAGTTCTCTCCCAAAAAGTCCAAAGGTCCTAATTATCCAAGATGATGCTCTCCAATGCTCCTCCTCTTATTTGTAATTGACTCCTGGCCAACCACGTGACCCAGTATAACCAACTTTTCTTCCTAATGCTGACTCATCCTATCCACGTGGATCTTTTAATTCCCCGCTCCTCTTCCTTTTATACATTTTCCCGAATCTGCCCATTTTGCTAATCATATCAATACTCCCTCCCATTTTAACCACCTTGTCCTCAAGGTGGAAAAGAGAAAATTGGTTATTAAGCAAGGAAAAATCTTCCCAAGTATTTTTGAAAGAAGGTAAATGCTTCCATTTAACCAGCACCTCCAAACCTCCCTCCGAAATGTATTTCCATTGCAAAATTTCCTCAGGCTCAATTTGCGGCTCCCATTCTTTGGATAAAATAGATGACAAGGATTGGGAAACTACTGTAGGTGAGATAGTTTTTTTAAGAGTAACACATGGAAAACCAGGTGCACCTTGCAGTCTGGAGGGAGTTCTAATTTATAGGCCACTTCTTCAACCCGAGCTAAAATTTTATAAGGACCGTGGAATCTTGGACTCAATTTCTCATTAACGTTTCGAGCCAAAGACTTTAAACGGTAAGGTTGGAGCTTTAAATAAACCATCTCTCCCACCTTAAAAACCAATTTTCTCCTCTATTTGTTGGCTTGAACTCTCATCCTATCCTGGGACAGCACTAAGTGATAGTGCAAATCAGCAAGGACAACATCTCTCTCTTGCAACATTGCAGAAACCTCCTCAACAACTGATTGCTGATGACTTTCTCGAAACAGATTTGTTGGGTCACATCCATATAAGGCCTTAAACAGTGTCATTCTAGTAGACTCTTTGTATGAAGTGTTACACCAAATCTCAACCCAATGTAGCCATTTGGGTCAGTGTTTTGGTCTTGGACTACAAAAACACCTTAGATAGGATTCTAAGAAGCGATTAACAACTTCTATCTGCCCATTTGATTGTGGGGGATAGGCAATCGTGTAATGCAATTTAGAGCCAACCATTTTGAACAATTCAGACCAAAAGTTGCTGAGAAAAACCGTCTCGATCAGACACTACAATCTTAGGAAAACCCTGCAATCTTACTACTTCCCTAATAAAAACTTAACAATGTATTTAGCCGAATAGGGATGACATACTGTTATAAAATGGGCGTACTTAGTCATTCTGTCAACCACTACAAAAATGGTGTCTAACCCAAATGCCTTGGGCATTCCGCCAATAAAATCCATTGATATATCAGCCCAAACCTATGTAGGAATGGGTAATGGCTGCAATAAACCTGTAGGTAATAAATTTTGAATTTTATGTTGCTAGCAGATATGGCATGTTGCCACATATTCCTTAATATGTTTCCTCATTCCTTCCCAATACACTACTCCTGCAATCCTTTTATAAGTTCTTAGTGCCCTCGAGTATCCCCTTACTTGGGACTTATGAAGCTCTGTAAGTATCAAAGGAATCGATTTGGATTGTTTTGGAATTACCATCCTGCCATGAAGTAATAATCTCCCTCCAAACAACTCAAAACCTTTATGGGACTTAGAATCAATTAAAAGGTCCTATATTATAGTTCTCAATTGCGGATAAGCTTTTACTTCATCATCCAGATCCGTTAAACCTGTCAATTCCACATGAGAGATGACAAAAAATAGAATCTGACTTGAAAAGGCATCAGGCACCTTATTTTCTTTCATCCGTTAAACCTCATCAATTTTGAGGCCCATTTTCTCCTGTTCTTTCCCCAATACGTTCAGGTCAGTTTTCACCAAAAGGTGTCTTCCCATTAAGTAATGTCTCCATTTTTGGATGTCAAAGACAATGGCCATAAGCTTTTTTTCATACACTAACTTGTTCATGGCTCTCTGAGAAAATTCCTGGCTACTAAAGGCAATTAGCCAATTCTCCTGCATCAAGACAACCCATATACCTTTACCCGAGGCATCCGTGACAACAGTGAACAACTTGTTAAAATTCGGTAACACAGGCATTGAACTCATTGCCTTTTTTAACCTACCAAATGTCTCTTGCCCCTAATTGAAATTATCTTTTTCTAACAACTCAGTCAATGGCTCTGCAATCTTCCCATAACCCTTGAAGAATTTCCAATAATAACCAGTGGGGCCTCAAAAAACCTCTCAATCCCTTAATATTTAGAGATTTGGGCCAGTTTTCCATAGCCTCAACCTTTTGGGGATCAGCCATAACTCCCGTATCCGAAATCATATGGCCTAAATATTCCACTTGACGCTGCCCAAAACAACATTTTTTTCTATTTATAACCAACTGATGTTGTCTAAGAGCTGCAAACACCTTCATGAGATGTAATACATACTTATGTTCACTTTGACTATATATCAAAATGTCATTAAAACACACCAAAGATAATTTTCTAAGCCGTTCATGAGGGCTTGGAATGTTGATGGAGCCTTGGTGAGGCTGAAAGACATCACCAAATACTCATAATGGCCCTCATGGGTCTTAAATGCAGTCTTTGGAATATCATCTTCCTTCATTCTGATTTGATTAAACCTGGACTTCAAGTCCAATTTGGAAAATACCTTAGACACCCCCTTCCCCAATTCATCCAAAAGTCCCTTAATCATAGGCATAGGGAATTTAGGTATAATGCATTTATTCAGCGCCCTATAATCAACACACACACGCCGACTACCATCGTTTTTTTTTTTTTTAATAAGAAATATAGGGCTAACATATGGACTCACATTATGTCTAATCATCCATTATTCAACAATTTAGATACTAATTTTTCTATCTCAGTTTTTTGGTATAGTGGGTACCTGTAAGGGCAGTTATTGGTAATTTGACTACCTGGCTTAATGGTAATTGCACAGTCTTGAGCTCTCTTTAGGAGTAGACCGGTTGGTTCACGAAAAAGGTCTTGGAACTCTTCTAGCAACTCATCCATCTCTGGCTATGTTCCAGTTAGCACCTTTGATTGATTTGTTCTTTGTTCAACAAGAAAACATGTTCCCCCATCATGTAATTCTTTTTCAATTGACTTCATCGAGGCCACAATTCTGGATAATGATGGGTCACCACGAAGTATCACCTCCTTGCCCCTGTTAAAACCTTACAGTCATCTCTTTGATATTAGCTTTAATTTCCCCTAATCCTATTAACCATTCTAACCCCAGAACCACTTCAGCACCCCCCAAATCAAATAAATGCAAGTCTTGGCTGATTATATGGCCCTGTAGCTCAATGGTTACTCCCTTGCACACACGTTGGCACACCACTGGATGTCCGTCACCCACCTCCACCCAAAATCGTGGTGTATCATCGACTTTTAACCCCAATCTGCTTGCCATGTCCTTGCTTATGAAGTTATGGGATGTTCCACAATCAATTAAGGTAACCACAGGTTCGCCTTTGATCTTTCCCCAAAGTTTCATAGTCTGATTAGAGGACAACCTAAAAGACTATGCATGGATAGTTGGAAAGCTCCTCACCTTCATTCTGACACTCCACTGTATTTGCCTCGTCCCCCACATCTCTATCATTTTCCTCGCCTTCATTTTCGTCTATTATGAGTACGTGCAATTGTCATACCTTGCACCTATGGCTTAGGCGTGATCTCTCCTGCAAGTCAGCTTGGGACAGACACCGACTAGCACTCCAACTACCTTTGCTGGCGTGGCTTTCCATTGGACGAGAATCACCAATTGAAGAATTTTGGTTATTAAGGTTTAATTGGGGAACTGATGATATAGAAGAAGCATCGACCATATTAGGCTTTGGGCCACTAAAATTAGCTTGCTTGAATTCGTCAACCGGGTCGAGACATAAGCCGCTCCATTTCTTTTAGTCTAGGCCTATTTGGACACCCCTGTAACTTGCCCTAAGCACATTCGTCCCACTCCTTCACGAACCCACACTAGGTTCCTACATTCAATCTTCATGGCCAACTTCATCATTTCAGATAGCCTATTCTCGGGGTGCATAAACAACTCCTCTTGAATACTATCAGATTAGCCATTGAGCCATGCTCCCCTAAGCACCTCTTCATCCTCGAATCTTAGGTGACTCACTACTTGAAGGGAGACTAGAGATATCAAATACAGATTGGAAAGCAAATAACGATGCAGCTATAACTTTTAATTTCTGCCTAAAAAGACACTACACACAAATAGAATAGGTTGGCAGCTTTTCATCTTCCTTAAAGTTCAAATGATTTCTTATTTTATTCATGGAGGTATATGAAAAATCATGTAATTTAGATAACCCTGCTGGGAAGTATCTCTGTTTAGGAAAGATATCTCCTATTTAGGAGCAGTATGCTCAGCAAATAATTAGAATTTAATTTGTGTTATTTTCCTAATTTACCAGTTTCCTACTTTAGAGATTGTAAATCATGGATATATAATCAATCATGCTGAGGATTTCTTCAAGCAATTCAGAAATCTGTCTCTAACAAACCCAAAGTACCTAACCTGGACTTAATGTGGTTTTAAAAAAAAAACTGGGTATCAGAGATGCCAATTCATAGTTTAACAATATGTAATAAAGTTACACGATGTTGTTAAGAGCCTTTCACTACATTTAGACAGATAATATTCTAGGTATTTCTATATTCTGAACTCTGTATAACAGGTTCAAAAGAGTGGACACATATTATCATTCTAAAAAATAAATAAAAAAATCCTAGCTTCTTTGGAGAAAGGGTGAAATGGTAGACTCCAAGGATCTATTTCACCTGGGAATGTAGGGTAGGACACCCATTTGGCGAACATTGCGCTCATATTTTTCAATCTGATGGCAAGCTTCATCAACAAACTGAAAAAGATTGTCAATTAGATGAATTGAGTTAGCATCTCAATCTCTTCCAAATGCATTTGACAAAATGGTATTCTTACAAAACTAGTCACATACACGGCTGAATTGCATAGATATCCGAGACTCCAGGTCACCAAGCAAAAGTCGTACAAATCCTGCTGCATCAGCTTTCTGACCAGAGAGATACCGTTCTGTTACTCCATGCATCGATATGCAGCGTAAAGGATCAATCTTGTATGCCCAATCCACAACAGCATAGAAGTCTTCCTGAAATAATATAAATTATACAGCAGCTTTACAGCAGTAAAATCTAATTATGTACCAAAAACATCTGATCAGGAAACTCTTAACAAAGTGTCCAATTATAAGGAACAACATATAGATTACTCCTAAACAATAACATTAAATATGTTAGGTTCAGCTTATATATGATAAAATATACAGTGCTGCAATGGAGAACTCATAAGGCTGCACCAATTTATCTTGAATTTGGATCTTCTTGCACAATAGAGCAGTTATCTAGAGAGATAAAAAGATAAGGAACAAGACCAATAAATTTTCCTTACAAAAAAGAAAAAAATCTGTCTCTTTCCAACAAGGCTATCATGTAACATGAGAGGATCTAGATCCTTTCCTCTGACTAATATCAGAAGCTCAAAATTACATTAAAAGAGGTATAGAATTTAATCTATGCATACTTGAACTCCATCGAGCAAATCCTGAAGTGATTCATTTAAAGCTGCAAGCTCCACAGAATTTTTACCTGCAAAGTTGATGAAATGGTCAAATTATAGAACAAATGATGTCAACAGAATAAAATCAAAACATAATACATTAAATATAAACTTAAAAGTACAGAAAGGATATTTGCTGAAAGCAAGGTACATGTACCAGATTTGCCGTCATTCTCATCAATGTCCATAATTCCCAAATCATCATCATTTGCATCATCATTGTGTCCAGTTTTATTAACATCAACAAGTGTAGGAACTTCGAAGCACAAGAAGTGTGCAAAAAAAGAGCTCTGAAACATAAGCAATAAATAGTTACACATTTGAAATATCAAAGATCAAGAAGTTTTGAGAGCGAGTGAATATCAAGAACTTTCACCTCATCCACCAAAAGTGGGATAAAAATAGTGAGCATCTTTGCATATGCATCAGAGACTGTAGAAGTGTCAGCAGAATTTACATTCTGACCAGAACCTGTGGAACCTTCAAGCCAAACAGTTGGATTTTTAGGAGCTTTGGTACTAGCTCGAAGTTCATTGGCGAACTCACGGGCCTGTAAAGGGATTTGTGAAACTTTAGACTCTGTATGCACATTATTCAACCGAAGCATAGCAAAACAGTATATATGACCTAGAACTCTGAACAACTATAACAAAACTTACTTGTCAAATACAAAATTGTAGTATAAGGTCATTGGTCTCTAATTCAGTAAAGACCAAAAGAGTAATTATAAAGCAGATCAAGCAGCATCAAAGTTAGAAGACCTGCTATTCAACTGTATGCAAAATTACTCCCGGATAGAGGTGATTTTTTTTTTCTTTTCTACGATGCCTTTTTT
This sequence comes from Gastrolobium villosum, assembly GCA_032173675.1. NCBI lineage: Eukaryota > Viridiplantae > Streptophyta > Magnoliopsida > Fabales > Fabaceae > Gastrolobium > Gastrolobium villosum. Next base: position 19,601 of record JAVKPL010012835.1, on the reverse strand, counting down.
TAAAAGATAGTAGTTAGATGTAACCAAAAAAAAGAAATTAGTTGTTGAGAAAATAATTGAAATTTTGCTCCAGACAATATACATCAGAAGAAAAATAATGTTTCTTTCTGACGGAAAGTGAATAAAAAATATACATTTGAAACTTCAGTTTCCATTGTACAGTCCTGATTCCTTCAAGTGTATGACATCAAGCACAAAGCAAATAAGCTTCAAGTCACACAGCTCCTTTTGATTCATGGTAAGAATGTAATCATAAAGTTCTCTAATAGGAAAGAATGATGGAGAGGTAAAAAATTTACATGCAGAGAGAGGCTTAAGGCTGATGCCAAGCAAGCAAGACTCTAGCTGAAAGCTAATTAGATAACTTAATTTCCACTATGATTACATCCACGAAGACCCCAGCAACTCTTATGCATGGCCAGCCAAATCTTAAAACATTAATAAGCTACAAACTTGAACATTATGACTAGCACAACTTTGGTAACTTCTTTATCTGAACCAACCTGAGATGAGGTATAACTGTCTGTTTTGTATCCCTCAGAAGATAGATAGTCAGGAAGGAGAAATTAAATTGGGATTTTTATTCTGATAGGGACATTTCATAACCCCTCATGCTCTAAAAATATTTTATTTTGCAATTTTTTTTTAAATCTTGATTCTATACAAGTAATCACATCAATGATAAGTTTCCACAAGCATAATAGCCACTTCTGAGTTCATATATTAAAGGCTAAATACAAGTCATAGCAAGAATTTTACCACAAAATACTAAGAAATAAAAAATAACATCAATATGGTGCGTGAATAGTTTGTAATCTCAGACCTCCCTGCGAAGAAGCAAGTTTAGAGAACTACAGTAAGCTTTTCTCAATGGGCCCAAGCAATTCTTATCAAGAACCTGCAAGTTTAAAGGAAGATAATTTGGCAAGAAAACAATGAAAATAGCTCAACAAATATATGTATGCAAAACAAAATTGTGAGCAGAAATTATTGTTCATCCAAAATTGAACCTTTAAATGTTGCAGAAGACGTGCATATGTCCTGCACTTGTACCGCACGTCAGCATGATCTGGCCTTTTCAACTGTCCCCGCTATTTAGAGCAACAAACAAAGTGAAAATGAAAAATTATAAGACTTCAAAAGTTAATAATTCTGTAAAGAATTTATGCAGAAAATACCTGAGAAAAGTAATTTTTATCATTTATCATGAAATCCACAAAACTAGCAAAGTAACTTCTCAAGTATTCAGAAGCTTTCCCGACAAAAGTAGATTTTATAATTTGAAGTTCTCCTCGCTTCTCTTTAACCTGTTGGAGTAGCAGAAACCACCATTAAAAACTTAAAACAAATGACTTTAGGTCTTTTACATATTTGCCATATTAGCCGCTGGCAATAATACTCTATTTGCTTAGTGAGGCCCCAAATTCATAGGATTGACATAAGTAGCTTCTCAGGACCAATTAATATGGTAGCAACTAATGAATAAAAATCATAATTGTCACCTTAAATCAAATTTCTTTATTTAACTTTCTAACAAAGAAGTTTGTTACCGAGAGTATGACATAAAGAAAGGAAAGGTTGGCCAAAACTTATTGCAGGGAAAGTAGTAAACAAAACTTAATAGAGTGGGAAATAAGTTGGCTTGCGATTTGTCTTAGAATAAAGTGAAGAAAAGCTATTAACATCACGGAGGAGTAAAATTTGCATTATTAACTTTTTCATTATCTTCTTCTCCTTTCTCTCTCTTTCTCTCTGAAAAAAATTTATTTTTCAATTTTCTATGCTTTTGTTTATTTAATTTATTTTTAATTATATAAATATATTCTTTTTTATTTATTTATTATTTTTTCTTAATCTTCTCTTGTATTTATATGGGTTCATTGAACGAACTTCAATTAATTTGGGATAAGGGTGACGCTAACATTGATGTTAATGTAACTTTCTAACAAAAGAAAAGAAGCATGCTTTACCATGAACAGTTTTGTTTCCTAAATTATCAAAACTTACTTTAACAGATGTTTAGAACAATTGAGAAGTAAGGAAAAGAACATACGGCTCTCATATTTGCATAAGTTGGATCTACATTAGGTACTGCAAGACCACGCAAGGCACCGGTCAACCACTCACATGCTTCTATATTTTGAAGCATCCGCGCTTCATCAAATGATTCTCCTGTCAAGCATGCTGAATACTACATCCATTGAAACATCATTAAAATAAATACCAAGATAAGTAAGTTCATCAAACTCAAACTACAAGAATTCACCACATGAAGGCATACCTCAGCAGGGATACTCAATTGCTCAAGAAGCTTATCAAGCTCTTCAATGAGAGTTTTGTTATTTACTGATTGCATTTCCAACTTGTTATTGCGGATTTCAATCTGGACATCACAAAAGTATTGAGACAAAATAAAAAGAGATCCATTTCTTTTTTATTAAAAAGAAGAAATTCATTAAGACAGAGAGAAGATGATTATAAAGGATTAAAAGGTGATGAGATACATAGTCCCACATTGGTTGTATGTGCAACTAATGTGGCCTTTATAAGGCTTTGGGCACTCCCACCCTTTGATCCTCCTCACAGAAAGAGATGTTAGAATATGTAGAAGATATCTCATAACAACATAATTATATCTTAGAATAGTTTTGTGTCTTAGATGATTTCTTAATATTGGTTTCCATATTTCCTTATATTTCATGACTTGATTCCATATTTAATTAGGATTAGGAGTCTATTATTAGTATAAATAAATGTTATTACTTTGTCTTTTGAAACACATCCTACGTATCAAATCAATATCAATTTCAGATTATTCATTCTTTATTTTCTCTTTTCCTTATTCTCCACCTAAATCCTTATAATTTCAACAGGGGAAAGTGTGTGTCATTTTAAAGGATGTAAAGTTATGTCATTTTAAGTGAGAGAAAGAGATAAATCATGGAGGGGAGAGAGTGGACAAAAACAAAATAAAGATGTGGATCCCATCTCTTTGTGAAAGTTAAATGACATAAGTTGTGTCATTTAAAAGGACAAACATTTTTTCCATTTCAACAAGAGAGAACGAAGAAAATACCAAAGTATAATGACCCTCACATTTATTATGGATTTAATATTGAAGGATAATTATAAAGAAAAAGAAATAAACTCACCCTTGGTGAAAAAGGAGTTAAAATGACAATTAAGGGGTAAAAATGCGGGTAAACAAAGATACCCGAAAAGTGAAAGTAAAATTAAAAATATGACTAGAAAAATATTCTAGTTCATTGGGTAAAATTTGGTATTGAATGGAGGTGTGTAGATAGATAACCATGTATATTTCCTTTCACGTGCGCCACTATGGTCTTTCTTCTTCTCCCTTCTGTTGGCCGAAGCATCTCCATGGGTTTGGCTTTTAAGTTTTTTCTTTCTTACTTTGATTTCTCTGTACACGAGCATCCAAATGAAAGTCCATTACATGAAATCAATAGGAAATCATCCAATGAATCCATTCCACCCCTTATTTTAGGCTGAAATTGCTTGTGTGAGGAGTTCTTCCCTTTTCCCAATTCGAATCATTATTCATCAAAGAGAGAAATTGTGGGTTTTCATGGAGCTTTGCTTGGAGGTTGTTCTCTAGGCTTGGTATAAAGGATTAGAGGTGAGAAATCTCTATTTCCATGGTTTGATTTTTGTGATTCAAGTTTTGAAAATTTGAAGTATGTTTTGGTGGGAAGCTTTAGTTTGAAATTTGAAAATTGTGATGAATTAGTGTTGTGTAGTAAGTTGTAATGTAGAATAACCATGTATATGTGTTTAAAAAGAATTTAATTGCCTAAATTGTGAAGGTTTGAATAGTGGTGTATGTTGAGATTAAGTATCAAAGTGAGATTACATTAAAAATCCTTTGGAAACCTGCCCTATGCATTTCGGCCTTTAGGGTATTGTTAGGGAAAATTATATTAAAATTATCTTGATGATGCATTTAAGTCCTAATGCATGATTTTAGTATGATTTGGAAGTTAAATGGTTTAAGACAAAATGAGAGGCACCTTAGTTCCCTTGTATGAGTTGCCATGACTGTGAACAAAAAATTAGGCAGAGTTAAACTTAAAATTGTTATGAGAATATTTGGATTATTTTAGGATCCTATGTGGGTAGGAAACCATGAGGGTGCTTGTGGTTCATATAATTATCCTTAAAATGGTGTAATAAATGAATTCATGAAAGTATGGTCTTGACTTGTAAATTGACATAGGATTGGCATAAGTGAGAAGAAATGAAAATAAGCAATAAGATGTATGCCTTGTGTAAATTTCATGGCATTGAAGCATTTTATTGATTTTTTTTTTGAATTCTTTCTCTAGGTGTGCCTAGGGACTAAGAGTGTTTGAATTTCCTTTGGAGCTAAATAGGTAACTTGTGTTACAAGTGACCAGATTGGTAAAGCTTCAAGAGGTAAGCTCTATGTTTATGGGGTTCGCTCCTACTTTGTGTTCTACCATAGTGTACGGACTGTATTCAGGTTGTATGATATGTATAAGATATATGATATAGATGCATTCATATAGAGCTATATGATGATGTGATATGATATATTTTGATGTGTTTACTTTGATATGATTTGATGTGTTTACTTTGACATGATTTGATGTGTTTACTTTGATATGTTTTGATGTGATTTTTGTATAATGATCTCTGGCTATTGATTTGTTTATGCACTGATGTCCGCTTGGGGTCCTCCCTGGGGACTGACTGTGTATATATCTATTATATGTTGAGTTCTGCTTGAGATTCTCCTTTGGAACATGTGCACTGATTTCCGCTTGGGGTCCTCCCTTGGGATTGATTGTGTACACCTCTGTTATGTGATGATCTTTGGCCATTGATCCTATGTGCATTGATGTCTGCTTGGGGTCATCCCCCGGGACTGACTGTGTACATATCTGATATGTTTTTGGTTCCGCTTGGGGGTACTCCTTTGGGAACATGTACGTTGATTTCCGCTGGGATTATCCCTTGGGAATGACTACGTGCGTCTCTGATATGATATGTTTTGTCTGAAGTGATTATTGTAATGTTTTAGTTATGATATTTGTTATGTGCGTAGATTTTCGCTTGGGGTCCTTCCTTGGGAAATACTACGTGCATCTCTGATAAGATATGTATATATGCTCAGTTTAGTTATGATATTTGTTACGTGCGTTGATTTCCGCTTGGGGTCCTCCCTTGGAAAATACTACGTGCATCTTTGATAAGATATGTGTATATGTTTGTTCAGTTATGATAATTGCTTATATGATGTTTTGTATATTATGTATCTGAATGTCATGCACGAAGTGAGCCCAGGGTATGGAGAGTTTTCCATAAACCTGGAGTTTACTAGAGATTCGTCTCTAACCCCGTTTGGGGATATGATTTCAGAACACAGTTAATTGAAGAGCCCTCACGGGACAAGGACACTAATCATGGATAGAGGTACTAGTATGAGGATATGGAGTTCTGGGTGGCCGGAGGCCACTATTTATTTTAGACATATTTTTGGAGAATATGTATTGTTGTATAGTGTTCTATTCATTTTGTGATCATGATGTTTGATCCATTATACTGTATATGGTCCGTATATGTTTTGTACATGTGTTCATATTTGATGCATGTACATTTGTGTATTCAGATATGTGCATGTGCTGAAATATGTATGCTGTTAGACATAGGGGCACAGAGCCAGTTATGCATGCACCCATGGATGGGTATTAGATCTGTTGTTGGACCATATATGATTATATGATATGTTTAAGATGATATGTCTTTCAGGATACCTTGAGAGTGGGATTCGCAAATCCCCGTTTGTCCGATTTACAGACGATACTTTATCCGATTTTCGTCTTCGTCGAATAAGAATTAAACTAGGAGAAGTATGCAATGTGATATGTCATGTGAAAAAGGATTAAGAAAAAGAAAAAGTTAGCTCGTATTTTCGTAAGTTAAGTCTTCCGCTGTTTCTGTTTGTATCATATGTATGTTAATTGAACCGGCTCAAAAGGGATGTTACACAAAGAAGCAAAGCCACATACATGTAAGAGGTCGCTGTAAAAAGACCATGAGTTTTACACTAAATAAAAGCCAAATACCTAATCTTATCTCAAAGAAGATGCTCTCTCAACAAAATATCCTGAAAGATGCAGGAATTGCACTCCACAGAGTGGAATTTATTGCATATTACCACAAAAATTTGGCTTCTTTCCTGCTCAAGATATCATCAATTTTTAAGAGATAATTGTGATCATGAACCGACTTTCAAAGTTAGTATCCATGTCTAAATTCATATCAGTTTTCAAGAACTCAGAACCAAGATAAAAAAGAAACCTTTTTTATTTTCTTAGTTTTGAGAAAAGTGTGTGTAAAATAAGAGAGATGGATTAGATATCCTCCTTGACAAAGACACAAAAAAACAGAAATAAAACAAGAGTAAACATTATCAAAAGACATGCTCTCTTAGTGAAAACAACATAACAGCAAGAAAAAAGAACATAGATTGGACCACAAAAAATAAAACAACCTAACAGACTAAAAGGTGCTTTAGCCAAGGAACTAAGAAATCAAATGAATGGACAAGGATTCCATTAAACATTGCAATAACAACCACAAAGTAAATTGTGAATAGGAAAATTATGCTCCCAACTTGAAGTGTAGAAGTCCTTACTGATTCGATATCTTCCCTCATGTGTCGGAGCTTCACATTGAACATGCCTAACCATTCATCCATGTCTTCCACACAGTTTGTTGCTGCTTCAAGCCCTTGCAACACCTACAAGGCACAAATTCGTATGAACCACTTCATAAAAGCATGTTAAAATAATTTTAAATAACTAAAAACATGAAGATTTTAAAATGAAGTAGCATTTCCTAATCACAGTGTTGTTATGACAACAGCTCTAATGGTTGAAATTATGATAACGAGATAAAACTAGAGCTTAAAATATCAGCATAAGGTTGAAGCATTAAGAAGGGGATAAAATCAAGCAAATTGGTTTATCTCAAAAAAAAATTCAAGAATCCATGGTGTATTTAAATAATTATAATCATAGCTTAGAAAACATAAACGGTTTATTCAGTCTATTATTCTAAATTCACAAGGGCAGAAAATTAAGCTACAATAGAATATATGAATTAAGGGGCCTGTTTACAATAACACAAATAAACAATAAGGTAATACCAGCAAAAGAAAGGTAATCAACTTAAAGAACAGTTATACCTCATCTATCAAAGGTTCACTTTCTAAAATGGCATGCACGTTTGCTGCTTCCAGAGCCTGAAGCTCTCTTTTCAACCTTTCAGAAAATGCCTCTGCTTCACCAATACCCATGAAATAACTGCACATTCAAAAAATTTCAACAATTTAATTCTGCACATTGGTATTGTAAAAGAAGTTATGATAAACAGAAGTATTTTGTTCATAGAAAAATAACTGAATTATCTATGCAACAATCAACACGAGTACATAACTATTTTCATTTGGACTTTATTAACATGTAACAAGCATCATGTTCAGTACTTCACACCCATTGGGTATGACATTGACACTAATCACCGCTGGGGCATTGGCTTAGTTTTAGCCACAAGGTGCTTTTAGGGGTTTTTGAACACCTTCCAGGTAAAGTCCACTCCCACGGAGCTTAGTTCACCAACTAAGCCAACCCTCATTATTAGCTACTAATTTATGAATTCCTTGTATCTATATCAATCATAAAATATGACCAGAAATTTTATAAAGGAAGAGAAAGAGGCTTTCTGTGACATTGCAATAAACCATTTGCAGACAGAATAAATTACTTTAATTATATTCTTACTCATCAAAAATATTTAACCTCGGATTACAATTTAAGATAGAGAATGATAGCACCTACGTTCCCAAAAGAGCCTCCATGTCCTCTTCCTCTGCCTGGGAGACAAGTTCCTTTTCAACATTGACTTTCAATTTTGTTTCGGTTTCAGCAGATTCAACAGGAGCACCGTCTTGTAGATTATTTTGAGTGGAAACTGAGGTTGTATTTTCCTATTTACATTGGTGAAAATAAATTAATAGAGAAAACCAACAGTCTATAATTATTAAGATCAATTAGTCACCAAGTCATTATTTATTAGAGTTTAACATCCTCAACTTGAAATCAAGAGCTTCAAGGTCACTAATGAGATAAGTCACATCCAAATTAATTATAGTAATTATTTATTAAAAAAAAAACCATTCAAAACAATGACTGCAGCTTGATTGTAAAGCAACTTCAAGTTTAAGTGATTAGAAGAATATGCACCTTAGCCCAAAGAGCCATCTCGACAACATCCATACCAACAACCTTAGGAAGGCGACCCAGAACATCTTTGCAGATATTTAAGATGCAAAGCAGGAGGCGATTCCTACAAAAACAGTAATAGACAAAATGAGCAAAACTCCACTCTCCAGAAATACAACCATAAACGATTACAGTCTGCATGCTTAGATTATACATTTCCGCCAATGGTATATAACCTGTCATCAATATTGCGCATTGTCCACTGTGGAGGAGCCACACTCTGGCTTCTAAGGTTATCAAATCCCTATAAGAAAGACACTCATCAGCTGTATATACATACATACATACATACATACATACATACATACACATATATAATATTTAAAAACAAATTTCATAACAGGAAATGGCTGCATCCTGATTTGCTTCTGTTCCAGAAACTGAGAACATTATCATCAGAAAATAAAGATCTCTGTGACAGCAGGAAGGAATGGAATATTACCAGTGTAAACGTACATCCACTGGGATCATTTGTTACAACTTCCAATTTTGAAAGGTGCTTCAGCTTGTATATCTTAGCAGGCTGCAAGCACAAAAAAATTTATAGACAAAATATTGTAAAACCTCCAAACAAGACAAGTTCAAGTGGGGGAAAAAGGACTGTGCTAAATATACTGTGAAGCATCAACCAAGCTTTTAGACAAGGATAAGTTGTATATATTAAAAATAAAATAAAAGAAAGAGGCAACAAAGATGGTGTAAGTATCAATTCAGTTGAGTCATAAAAAATGCAATTTTTGACAAAAACATATTACATCAGCTACATGCAGGACTTTTTCCTTTCTTGACCTTCCATGGAGGAAGAAAGCTTTTTCTCGCAGGCAGTGGCGGAGCCAAAAAAATTGGAAAGCTAGTGCCAAAAATCAGTCAACTATGGAGGAAGCTAGTGCCAAAACCAACAACTATGGAGGAAGCAAACTATTTACAGAGTCACTGAAGATCAAAAAAAGCTTTCAATTTTGGAAACCAGCCAGTACCAAGGCACTTGCTGGTTCCAATGTGGCTACGCCACTGTTCGCGGGGCAAAAGAAAACTTTCATGAAAAGGAAAGGAAATATGGAACAGGACTATCAGGAAAACTCCTAAAAAAAGCAAAAAGCAACACACAAGCAAGATATATATATATATATATATATATATATGGGTTTTATAATTCTCATTCAACATGAGAAATTGAAATCTCTTCGATTTCCGTGCCGACCTGAGTCCTATACATAATTTTTTCTAACATATGGGTCTCACATGCTTTTTGTCTCTACAACATAAGATTTCAATTCTTATGTAACTTGAGAATTATAAAACCCATATAGGAAAAATATTTTCTATATATATATATATATATAGTGTGAAAAATAAATCTTATATATATACAGGAGATTTCAAATCTCATGTCATTTGCATACAAAGCTTTTCTTTTTTTAATAAATGTGGGACCCACCTATTTAAAAAAAATAAAAAAAAAAAAATAAATCGCATATATATATATATATATATATATGGAAAACATTTTTCCTTTTCTCAGAAACATGAGAAAAACAAACCCCATATATATATATATATATATTTCATATATATATATATATACATACATATATATATATATATATATATATAAAGAAAGCTTCTCTAGTTACTTAGTGTAGTTGATTGGGGACCGGGGAACCATGAGCTGAAAGTAGCTACAAAAACAAGGAAAACTCCTAAAACAAGCAAAGAGCAACACACAAGCAAGATTAGGAAGAAAAAAAACAGCTTCTCAGGTTCCTTTGTGTAGTTGATTGGGAACCGGGGAACCATGAGCTGAAAGTAGCTACAAAAACAAGTATATCACAAAGAAATTACCTCAATAACTCCTCCCGATGAATACTTTAAAACTCGAAGAAAAGCTTTTGTCCGCTGAGCCTTTGCTTTTGCTGCACAAAATAGCATGTCGTCACCAACAGTGCTACAACTAAAGAATTTAGCAAATGATTACAGCAGTAACACACAATGAAGTGACCACATAATTACCTACCCAGAAATGAGTCCTTTCTCATCCTTTTGTATTCCTATTTTGTTCTGCCAAGTAAATCCTACCATTATATCAACCAGTTATGGATACACTATAAGCTAATGTCTCAAAAATGCTAAATCCTCCCATTTATTCTACTATATAAAAGGGAAACACCTGCAATAACTTGTTAAAATAAGAGAAACATATAGTTTCCAATTACACCCCCGCTACTAACATCAAACCAAAACCACCTAATTAGCTGGTTTCAAAACCCATAGTAGTAAAAAAAATGCATAAACGCTACATGTTAAATCCTTAAGAACCAAAGTAGACCTTTATAGCCACACAAAACAATACCAAAGCGAACAAGACACCCTCATACCCAAATGAATATTAATATATTATACTTCTCATAAAGTATCTAGTTAATATATCAACGAGACAACCACCTCTCATGCACTTGTTCCTATAATGTGCGGCCCACAAGACACACATGGAAAGCATAAATACTACATTTCAAATATTTTGACTGACATTTCAAATATTTCAACCACTCGTTCAAATTTCGCTCCTACATATATCTCTGCTTGGCAAAATACATAAAGATTCACATCATTGTTAGGTAAGGTTCTAGAAGTGCAAACAAGCTTTTCTGAACACTGATTCCAGTGCTGTATGTATTGGAGCATTACCATAACAAAAGTTCGCTAAATGTTGAATTAGAATGAAAGCGGAGAGAAAAAAGGAGGGAGTGTGAGAGAAATGCTGCGTACTGGAGAGAGCGAGAACCCTAGGCTTAGCCATTTGACGACCAAGCTTGGCAGATTTTCCCCAAGTGCCGTGAGTCTTGACAACTCGGATGGACAGGACGATCTTCTGTTTGGTTCCCTCAATGGCAGCCTCGCAAGCTCGCCGGAGCTCATTATCGTCAGCGCTTGATTTCGCCATTCTCTTCTCTCTGATCTCGAATCAAGAGACGATGAAAACTTTCGCAGAAGAGAGATGTTTTACACACACATACACATGTACACAAGGACAGAGAGGAACTGTGCCTATTATTTTTAGCAGTAAAATTTGTCAAAAACGGTTTGCGGTTGGACCTTTCTCTTTGCGTGCGTCGTGACTCGTGTCGCTTCACTTTTTAGCGCCACGAACGAATTGTTTGTTAGGAGCCTTGGCGGTCCAATGCCTAAGCTAATTCCCCCGAAACTGGTTCAGTTATAAATTTACCCATTCCAAATAAACTCTATCTTAGCTCTGTCAACAACACATAAAAAATTAGGATACGTATACGAATTTTTGCTTTTTTTTCAAAAATAAAAATTGAGTAATCCCACTTTTCCTGTAACTTTTGCAAAAAAAATTATCTGCATTGATCGCCAAAAAGATAACTCATCTTTTTGATCCACATTTCATCTGATATGATGATCTTACAATTTTGTCTTTTACTTTTCATCGAATTCAATGATAATCCAGACCTCCCTAAATTCAACAGTGATATTATCCTAGGAGTGAATTCTCTCATTTCTTATGTCTTACTACATACAATACGGTCTTGCGTAAACAACTCAGAAATAATGAAGGTAAGTACTAAAGTGGATAAATATATAAACTTTCCCATAGTCATAAAAACGCAAACAGATTTTGGTTTTTTTTAGAAAGGGAAAAATAAATTTTATGTTATAATTTCTTTGATCAAAATTTCCAAAATTAAACAGTAATATATCTTTAACAATCTATTAAAAAAAATTAAAATCCTAATTTTTTTTAATATGTGTAGAAAGGGTTTGTTTTCTAATCTAACACAAAAAAAGAAAAACCCCTTAAAAAAATCACATTAAACAAAATAACATAAAGAATTTCTCCGCTAAGTGGAAATAAGTTACTTCCGTTAAGCACAAAATAACATCGTTTTAGGACGAAAATCAAGGTGTTTTTATAATTATAATATATTACGGGTTATATTATTCTTTGTTATTATAATTTTTTAATCTTATAACCTAAAATGAAGTTGTTTTGAGTTCACTAGAGATAACTTTATCTCCAATAATAGGAGAAATACTTTTCTCTTCAGAAAATGAAGGTAAGTACTAAAGTTTTTTTCCCCGATGGACACCTTCATGCTGCTCATGAAGACAAACCACTGAAACCCTCTCCATTAGACAATTTTTTTTATGATAATACCCATGCTCATTTTTTGATTTTTATTATTTTGTATTTAAATTTAATTTTTATTTGATAAATGAGAGCAGTAATAATCGAGTTTTAAATCACTTAATGATAAATTCTAATACTATAATCACATAACCAATATTCCCAAAAATTTAAACTTTTAGAAAGAGACACAAATAATTTTATCATTATCATAACGTAAGAAAAAAGCTCCTTCAGGCTTCAGCATTTCTCACTGAGGTTTCCGTCTCAAAATTTATATCTTTGGTTTTGACGATACCCCTAAAACGGCTTCGATTTGATATTGATCTTTTATTGCATTATCAGTCAGGAAATTGCACAGGCAGAATAAGTTGCATGGGCGCACTTGAAGAGGCTATGCAGGAAAATGGGTAAAAGCTGATGGACCATCCCAAAACCCTGTGTTTGCCTTGTTGTTCAGCCCACTTTGTGATGGATTTTTAAGCCATAATCCAAAAAACAGATTATACTCTGTCAACGTTAGGAATTTGTGCGAACAAACATAAAAAGTTAAAAACATTTGATTTTTATTTCTAAAAATATTTTTTAATTTAAAACAATAAAAAAAAACTTGTTTGAGTAGTATTGTTTTATAAAAATGATTTCGGAAATAATAAAAAAAAATTAATTTTAAAAATTAGAATTGAAAAACTATTTTAGATGTTCCGAAAAATTATTTTTATAATTATCTAATTTTGTAAATGAATTCATTTTTTTAAATTATTAATTTTATTATATTTAAATATTATTATCTTTAAAGTTAATTTTGAAATTTTATATTATTCAACAAGACAAAAGTATTTTTGATAAACTAAAACACAAAATTAAATTCAACAAGACAAATAACAAAACGCTAGTTCCGTTTCTAAACTCAGAGTAGACTCGGTTGACTCGCCGAAAAGTAGAAGCTAATGGAGGACGAGTTATGGTACCCGATTCCAGTGGCGGAGCGAGTTTTCTTGGCTGTTGAGAGGCTGAGTCCTTCAAATTCAAATGGTCCGAAGTGTGGAAGTAGCTCGATCAACTCTTTGGGATTATCTTTCGATACACTTATTACAATGTTATATACTTTATATATGAAGGTTATCAGACCCTAAATCAAGACGTTGAAGAAGGTATGTGTTAGGTTGTGGCTCATGTGGTTGGAGGCTTAGCTCTCTTCTGCATCAGACAGCAACCTTGTTTCAGTTCATTATCATCTGCATCCAATGCATTAGGAAAGGTAAAAGACCACATTTTGAGAGGACGGTTGGGGAGTTCTTTAAGCACCAGATTGAATCAAACATGTCCCCTGCTTATGGAGATGGGTTTTGACGGGGAGTTTTCCGTTTTCTGAAATTCAATTTTTGTATATAAGAATTGGGGGTGACAAGGATTGACACCTGACTCCTTAGTGAAGGAGGTTCTCATTATGTTACGAACCATCCCAAAAAGTTAAGCTATTAGGTAAAAAGATGTAAACAGAAAGAGATTAGGTTAAGATGAGGAACATTAGATTCAGGACAGAGAAAAAGTAAATGTCAAGATGGACTTAGTGCAGGTTGTGTCTAGCCAGTAGAGGCGATGCTTTAGAGTTATGCAATTGTAAGTTGCATCTGGCATTTGCTTCCTAGTTTAGCAAATTAGTTTGTGCATAAATGAGTATTATTGGCCAGATTATGCAGCTAATTAATTGCTGAAATAATAGAAGTTTACATTTCTGATGAATACTTACATTTCTATTTGGCTAAAGCTCTCTGTCATTTTCACCTCTCCTGGCGTATAATGCTATTGGTGCCAGGTTATATTCTTCTGTCGATCTCTGTATGTATTTTTAATAAGCTAGAGACTACCTCTGCCATGTTTGGTCTCCTTGCAGGTTCTTCTATCAGGCATGCTCTACTTAGCCTAACTAGCTGAAGAGCTAATACTTCCCCGCTGTTTCCAGTTAGGCGTGGATCAATGAACAAACTGAGTTTCGCTTCTGCATCATCTTCATCAATGAGATTTATAATGACTGCTGAAAGCATTACTTCTCTTCCATCTTGCTCTATAATAGAGTCTTTGCCTGTGATCAATTCCAAGAGCACCACTCCAAAGGCATAGACATCCATTTTGGAAGTGACTATCCCTGCCTCCAGATACTCTGGGGCCATATAACCCCTTGTTCCCACAACATGTAATGTGGAAGAACAGGAGGTTACTTCCCTCTTTGATTCTTCAGCAAGAGTAAATTTCGCTATCTTGGCCCTTAGATCTCCGTTTAGTAGAATGTTGTCAGTGCTAATGTCCTTGTGCACATAGCAGGGCTCGGTGAAGTTGTGAAGATACTGAAGTCCATTGGCAATATCTAGAGCAATCTGGATCCTCTTTGCCCAGCTCTGGTGCTCTGTGGACCTGCTTTTTCCAAGCCATTCCCTTAAGGATCCATTTTCCATATATTCAAAAACAAGACAGAAGAAGCCATCATTTTTACAGTAACCTTGCAGCTTTATGAGGTTGAAATGATTGATCTTTCCCAGCAAATTCACTTCCTTGGACGCATCTGCATTTATTTTTTTGATAGCCAAGATGTTCCTGCCACAACCAAATACCCCGCGATACACAGATCCCTTTATTCTATTCCTTGGACTAAAATTCTCAGTTGCTTCCTTTATTTCCTCAAACCTGTACACTTTGGAGAGAAGCTCAATGCTTGCTATCTCCCCACGGATACCTTCTGAAGGGGTCAATGTTTTACCTTTTGTACCTCGCTTAAAGAACCCCGCCGATCTATTTCTGAGCAAAAGCACCGCAGATAAAATGACACAGAGAACAAGCATGAAGCCCCCTGTTGTGGCTACCGCAAAGATGAATTTTCTCTTGGTCTTACTCTTATCCTTTTCAGCAATGGAAACAAGAGGAGGTAAAGTGGGTAAAGTGGTTGGTTGACGGTTATCAACTATGGTCAATGAACTCCTGGGTTTACTTGGAAACGGAATCAGAACAGTTGTGAACGGAAAGAGAGCTTGATTTTCAGAGGAAAAACTGTTGGCATCAATTACACTACCTGCAGTAACATTGAATCTTTTGGCAACATTAAAAATATTATCACCCCAGTTCACTGGGTAAGTCATTAAATACTTGGTGCCGTTCGTTGATTGCTGCGCCGTTGGACAAGCACATCTGAGTGGCACGTGCAATTTCATGCCAGGAAGCAAATCAAGCACCCCATATGGATTGGCACGCTTGAGAGAATCACAAGTGGACAACCCCTGATACGTATCATTTGCTACTAAAAAATATGTTGGATTCGGAGGCAATACATATTCGCTTTCAGCTTGGTAGTAGTCCCTCGTTGGACAGGAACAGTTCACGGGGATAATTACCTCTTTGCCAGTTTGGAACACCGTGTGCAGAGTGACGTTATTGATTCTGGCAAGCTCTTCTGGATTTGATGATGTGAGGTTGGAAATTGTGGTGGTGGAGTTGTAAGGAGGTTGGGATTTGAAGATGAGGAAGGCCTGGCAGGATTTGTGGAGGCCATTGCAGGTGTAAAGGAAAGCTGGAGAAGGCCCCGTTGTGTCATTGTTCTTGCAACTTAGTATTGAATTTGCTGAGTAATTCTGCTGTGCCGTGGCAATTGAACATAGAAGAAAGCTTTGTGTGAAAAGAATGAGGAGAAACACATTACGATCCATGATGCGATTATTTTCCTGAGCCTGTGATTGAAAAAATGATCTTGGATTCAGTATTAGCTAGATGGAAAAATATCTTGAGTATTTTAATTAAAATAAATGCATGAAATGGGCCATATCCACGTTTCATGTCCAAAGGGCTTTTGCTAATATCAACCACTGCTCTCACCCAACGCTTATGGCTCGTTTGGTGAACATGATAGGATAAAGATAGGATATGATACGAGGCTGATAAGGCTAGGATATGATATGCGGCTGATAAGCCCATATCATGTCATGTGTTTGATGAGCACCTTATTAGCAATATGATAAGATAATGTAGAAAGAGAAAATAAAAACAAAAAACAAAATATAATGCAATAAATACAAATATATTGGATAATGTGAGAATATATTGGGTATTCAATATTGATATCCTATCCTATTGAATCATAATTTAGCTCCCCATGAGATAAAAAATCATGTATTGGATAGGATAAAATGAGATAATAAGATAAGTCAATCATATCCTATTGACTCACCAAACAAAAGATAAAAGTAAGATATGATAAGTTATCCTATCATATTTTCCTTATCAGGTGCTCCAAATAGTCCCTTAAGATTTTGAGTTGAAATGTTTTTTACATGATATCAGATGGTATCAGAGCTTAATCACAAATTCAATCTTCACCTCACCACCCCACTTTGTAGTGAAATTAAAATAAAAGTACGAGAGGTAAATAAAAAATTAGACATGTGCAAATTAGTCGAGCCACTTATTGCTTACGGTATTGCACCGGTTAATTTTTAAAAATTATATGAATTTTTTAAAATAGTTATGGTACAATTAGTTGAGTTTTTATAAATAATATAACCTTGACATCGGCTGAATTTTATGTGGTTGGGTCTTTTGACATCATCTGAGTTTTACTTTTGGCTCCGTTATTGTCTTAAGTAAAATCTTACCTGTAAGACATAATATAGTCCGTAAATAAATAAATAAATATATATATATAACCCTCATCTGTTAGTATATGATAGTTAGATATTTGAGACATACTAGTATTACTATTAATTATAGGAGAACAAGTATTAACGTGTGGAAGATTAAAAACTGAGGAAAAACTCCTAACGTCGGATTTGGCTGACTAGTTCATCATAGATTTTATATTGCAGAGGAAACCAAATGCCTGGCTCCTACAGTTTCGTGTACGTTGGTTCTTCAGTATATTTTATAGGCGGATGACATAATTGGGGTTTATTGACCTGGCCCAATTTCAGGACTAATGAAGTAAACTTGGAGGAATGAGCATGATAGAGTATAATGTATATTTTTTAAGGGGATTTGTTTTCTCTCGCATAAAGTTTGTCATTCCCGCCGCATACATAATATTTGATGGCACCTTGAATTTTTTTATCACTTCACTATTTTGTGGAATTTACTTATAAAATGAGTCAGCTATAGAAAATTTATTGTCTGCGGTGAAATGAGAGAACTAAAGGCATTTTTTTAATGCACAAAATATAAATTAAAATTAAGCCACTGGTGGTGCAGTTCTAGAAGATGGTATTGCATTTTTGTTCTCAACCAGTTTAGTCAGCCTGAGTCGTCTTATTAACTAGACTGTGCTTTACCTTGTTCAAAAGAATAATAGCTAATGATTAATAACTTATTCTAATTCATGAGAATACATCCTCTCATGATAAATAAAATATAATATAATCATATAAAAGAATTATAATTATATAAAGATTAATTAATAATAATAAAATAATAGAAAAAATATTTAAATTAATAATTACAAAATTATTACCATTAATTTATCTTTGTATTATTGTAATTTCTCCACATAAGCAATTATGTTTTATTTAACATCAAATGATCCATTTCCCTGATTTATGGACTACAGCAAATTAAGTGCCTTTGTCAAATATAATATTAACATGCCCATGCTGCGTCCTTTGTTGTTATTGGGTTCGGACACCGTCATTTTTTGTCCTACAGCCAAGAGGTGGGATTGGTCAAATAATTTATGAACGTCATGAACGCATCAGAGTTTTGCTTAAATAACAAGGGTTTTTCTTTTTTAATGAATGTCCTATAGTATTTGTTAATTAATAAAATATATTAAATAAAAATAATAATATTTTTAAAAAATCAGCAAATTAAGTTTTTTTATTTTTCTAGTTAAATATTTTTGAAATATTTATTAAAAAAACCAAATAATAATTGGAGTACTTTAAAAAAAAATTAATGAAAAATCCAATATCGAGTCTTCAACCCAGGTAAAGCTGGAACAATCTCTGCAAATTGATTCACATGATTGGTGTTGAGTATTTTAATTTTTTTTTTAAATGGAACACTGTTCTTTTAATTACAATATATAAAAAAATTAAAGGAAAAATTATCGACGCATAAGATTCGAGTTTAATTCATCAAGTTTGACATAAAAAATTAGGCAAAAAAATTAAAATAATGCATTTAAATCAAATAATTACGCATCTAATGCTGTTTTTAAAATAATTACGGATCTATTGCACAATGTGACGCCCCATTTGGGCGTCACATGTGACGCCTCAATTGAGGCGTCTCACCCTAAGGGGAAGACGCCCAAATGGGGCGTCTTTCATAAGGTGGTGACACGTGTCACCTTTTTTTCAAAAAATATATTAATTTAATCATAAAACTTCCGAAGGCCATAACTTTTTACTCGAGTATCCAAATCAGGTAATTCTTTTTTTGATTCCACATAACTTTTTGAGATCTACGCAATGACATCTCATTTGATATATTTTATTTCTCACAAACATAATTTAAATTTAAATCACGTAATCATTCTTCCTTAGAGATTTAGAATATTTATTTAATATTTCCTTTATTAACATAGATTTTTCAAATTGATTTTTGAGTTTAAATCACAAATCATATCTTTATTTTTTTCCCTTATTAATATTAATTGTTACCTTTAATTTAAATCACAAACCAAATTTTTTTGATAATAAAAAAAATATTTTTTTAATTTAAATCACAAATCAAATCTTGATTTATTTTTTGTATTAAATCACAAACGCTGAACTCAGAGGCTTCTGAGTTTAGAAATGTGACACGTGTCAAAACCTGACACATTACCAACACGTCTAAATTGGGTTTCAATCAAGAGGCAATCATGCTCAATTTAGGTAATTTTATTTTTGAAAAATATTCATAAGCCATCATTAATTTTAGACCACGAATAATAACCCAAAAGCTTATATTAAATCACAAATCAAAATTTTATTTATTTTTTTTATATTAAATCACAAATCCAGAACTTTCTGAGTTTAACCGCTCTTATAATACCATTCTTGTAAATTAAAATTGTGTTTGTGAGAAGTAAAATATATCAAATGAGATGTCATTGCGTAGATCTCAAAAAGTTATGTGGAATCAAAAAAAGAATTAACTGATTT
>JAVKPL010012833.1:0-67042 GCA_032173675.1 Gastrolobium villosum | reverse complement strand
GTGGTATGTATACCTACTTGGTTCAGTAGCTGCTGTATTGCTGAAATCAATTGGAGAGTTAAGGTGCTGTAACGAAAATTGTAACAAAAGTTAATCCTATATACCCATCAGATCAATCCTCAAGTTGCCTGGATTGCTAGCAACTCAAGGCTGTTTGAATTTAAATGTTGATGGTGCAGTTTCTAATGGAGAGCTGCATGGGGGATTATTGAGAGACTAGGAAGGGGAATTGGGTTTCTGGTTTCTCTGTCTTTATTGGTTCCTGCTCCCCTTTGCAAGCTGAACTCTAGGCTATTTTACATGGGTTGGAGTTTGCTTGGGATGTGGTTTGAAGAAATTATTCTTGAATCAGATTCTGCTCAAGCCATTGGCCTTCTTACCATGACTGGTAATGACATTCGAAGCTACCTGGTAACTAAGATTCAGGACTGTCTGTCCCAATAAGGATTCGGTCTGTCTTTGTTGAAGCATATTTCTAGGACCTGTAATCATTGTGCGGACTGGCTAGCGAAGAAAGCAATGGATGATCCTTTTGGTTTATTCACTATTACATCCCCTCGCAGTGAGCTACTTAATCTTTTACTGCTGATATGCTGGATCCGGGAGTCATCACTCCAGCTGCAAGATGCTGAGTTTGTTTCTTCTGAGTCGATGGTTTTTAGTTTTCTTTCTGTCTTGCTTTTTCCTATTATTGTTTGTTTTCTTTATTTCGTTTTGTCTGTTTCGTGGGGGCAATGCCCCGTGTATTTACCAAAAAAAAATCCAACTACGAAATTTGCGGCTGGGAGTGCCAGCTGTACCATATAAGATACTAGGGTCGTGTCAGGGTTTTGTATTTGACTTCAGTTCTTTGCGCCGTGTTCAATTCTCACAAGAGAGAGGTTAAAGCTTGTTCTACAAAATTTCCCTCTTTTTTATTTTCCTTTTTCTCTTCGTATCAGAATTGATATGGCAGAACCACACATGGGAGAAGTAGAAGAAAAAGAGAGTCTTGAATTCAAGTGGGGCATAAAGAGAGGACTTGGTGGTAAGAAAAAGGATGTTCAATTCTACGGTTCTTTCACCTACGATGGTGATGAGTATGCACTCTTTGATAATGTGTATCTTCACACCGAAAGTGAACCCGAGCCTTTTATTGGGAAAATCATAAAGATATGGGAGAATCGTGACAAGTCCAAGAAAGTTAAGGTTCAGTGGTTTTTCCGTCCGCGTGAGATTCAAAAGTTCACTGAAGGAATCGAGATTCTTGACAACGAATTGTTCTTTGCATGTGGTGATGGCACAGGCCTTACAAATGTCAATCCTTTGGTAATTGGATTTTTTTTAACTTTTTTGAATTCTCTCTTGTTTGGCCTTTAATAATGTTGTTTATGGTTTTTGTGGGGTAAAAGTTATATGTGACTGGTTTGGTGTTATATTAATCTTGTTCAATTGGTTTTTGCTTTTAATGACCAATTGTTCAATTTAGCTTGGTTTGGTGCTGACTAGCAATGTTTAACTTTAATTGAATTGGTTATGTGTTTGATTATTTTGTGTACCACATCAGGAAGCTGTTGCTGGAAAATGCAATGTTGTTTGTATTTCTAAGGATGATAGGAATCCACAACCATCGGATGAAGAACTTCAAAGGGCTCATTTTGTATTCCGTCATTTCTTTAATGTTGGGGAGAAGAAAATTTTGGATGAGATAGATGACAAGATTGCTGGAATTGAAGGTATGTGGTCTTCTTCATTTAAGCATTGTGCTGTAAAATTCCTCAGTTTTTGTTTTAAAATGGAATCACACATGTAGCTGTCAGGTTAAGGGATTTCTCACACACTCGGCGGCACTCACTCTCATATGACTTGCTTTTTTATTGCGCTTATCTTGTGCTTTAAGAAATTAGCTAAAACTTTCCTTTTATGAAAAGAAAAAGGGGTAGAACTTGAAGTGGTGATATGGGGATAAGGACCAACCAGTAATTAACACAAACAAGATGGAAAAAGGAAATTGAAATGCAACTCTGTTAATAATTTGTCAGAACCAGTATTACATTAACGAATTCAGGGGTAATTGCACTAACGAATTCAGCGATGATGGCAAAAAAATTAATTTATTGTTTTTTTAATAAAAAATTACGAAAAAATAGTCGTTTTGAAATTAATTACGAAAATATAGCAGTCAAACACGCCCTACGGGGGGCGTGATTGGTTGGAGAGAGACACGCCCAAATTTGGGCGTGACCGAGGAGAGAGACACGCCCCATTGAGGCGTGTTTCACCAGGTGCTGCGACGTGGCACAAAAGTCAACAGTTTGATCATAAAATTTTGGAAGTCCGTAACTTTTGACTCAGGTGTCCGAATTAGGTAATGCTTTTTTTATTCCACATAACTTTTCGAGATCTACGTAATGACATCTCATTTGACATATTTTGTATCTCACAAAAAATTGAATTTATAATAATGATACCATAAGAACGTTTAAACTCAAATTAATAATCAGAAAATCATTGTTATGATTAGAAACATTCATAATAAAGATCCTTATGATTTTGGTAAAAATATATCAAAACGACATAGTTTTATTTAAAATGACATAACTTAATAATCACGAACAAAAACTTAAAAATCATATCAAAACGACATAGTTTTATGTAAAATGACATAACTTTATAATCACGAACAAAAACTTAAAAATCAAAATAAAACGAAAAGCACTCACTTAACTTTTTAATAAGGATCTTTATTATGAATGTTTCTAATCATAACAGTAATTTTCTGATTATTAATTTGAGTTTAAACGTTCTTATGGTATCATTGTTGTAAACAAATTTTTTTTTGTGAGAGAAAAAATATGTCAAATGAGATGTCATTACGTAGATCTCGAAAAGTTACGTGGAATCAAAAAAAATATTACCTAACTCGGACACCCGAGTCAAAAGTTATGGATTTTCAAAGTTTTACGATCAAACTGTTGACTTTTGTGTCACGTGGCAGCACCTGGTGAAACACGCCCCAATGGGGGCGTGTCTCTCTCCTCGGTCATGCCCAAATGTTTACACCGTCGGATCTTTACTATGAATGTTTCTAATCATAATAGTGGTTTTCTGTTTATTAATTTGGGTTTAAACGTTCTTATGGTATCATTGTTGTAAACAATTTTTTCTTGTGAGAGACAAAATATGTCAAATGAGATGTCATTACGTAGATCTCGAAAAGTTACGTGGAATCAAAAAAAATATTACCTAATTCGGACACCCGAGTCAAAAGTTATGGACTTCCAAATTTTCATGGTCAATTTGTTGATTTTTGTGCCACGTGGCAGCACCTGGTGAAACACGCCCCAAATGGGGCGTGTCTCTCTCCTCGGTCACGCCCAAATTTGGGCGTGTCTCTCTCCCACCGGTCACGCCCCCCATAGGGCGTGTTTGACTGCTATATTTTCGTAATTAATTTCAAAACAACTATTTTTTCGTAATTTTTTATTAAAAAAACAATAAATTAATTTTTTTGCCCAGCGATGATAACAGGGGTAATTGTAGAGACAATTCACAGAATAGCGCAGCCTAAGCTTCTTATTACATACTGTACCGTTGGAATCTATAAGCCCACTATGTTCCCTTTGAGGGTGATGTCATTGTATGGATGATACCTCTAGCTAAGGTAAAAACCAGGCTAGAAGGTACTGTTCCAAGTATGAAGCAAGCTAATATCAATGGAAAACTAGTGTGTGGGTATGTGACTTAATACAAATGGGCATAATAACGATACATAAGATCATTCTTCATGTGCCCAAGGGGCTATTTATAGGGAAGGTGATGTGAGTGTGGCTTGGGTTGGTGAGGAGGGGGTCAACCCTTCTTGGGATCTGTTAAGGGTGGCAGTGTTGGGCGTGGCAGACGCTGCTGTGATAGCAGCGCTGCACCCTCTATGCATGGCGGTGTCAGCGTGGGACAAAGGGCAGTTTCTCCTTACGGCATCTGGGGCGACTGTCTTTGGGGGTTAGGGTCCCAAGACAGAACATTTTAGTGCTTCCCCTAGGGAGAGTCACCGTGTTGGGAGATGGGGGACCTTACCAGCTGGTAGGGCTGACGTGGGTTGGTGAAGAGACTGGGCCTGGACCAGTGGGCCGCTGTGTTGTTGGGCCATCCGGAACACATACCAAACAAAAATACCATACTGGAAAGGAAGTAATGCAGAAATTAAAGGATAATGTGAAGCAATTGCCGTAATGGAAAGGAAGGGCTGGCTTGGCTCAGCGGTAAGCTTGCTTGCCGTGGTGTGTCAGGTAGCGGGTTCGAATCAGCCTATCTGCAAAAAGCAGGGGAAAGGTTGCCTAGAGTATTCCCTTCCCCAGACACTCACGAAGTGGGTATTTGAACTGGGTCGGCCCTTTCTAATGTGAAGCAATTGGAGAGGCTTCACTCTCTCCCAAGATCCTAATTCTTCTATTTTGATTTTGGATGCCCTTCTCTCTCATCTCCAACGTTATTTAATCTTCCTCCGCTAATGTTGTTCTGTGTTCCCTCATTCTATTGCAACAGACTTGATGAGTCATCAATTGGATCGCTGTTGGTTGAGGTCCAAATCCTTCTATGCTTGTCTCTTCTATACACATTGGGCTTGGGCTTGGGTTGAGTTGTATCATATAGCTACTCCTTGGTGGCCAATAGGTCATAAGTTTGAATCTAAAAAAACAGTCTCTTTGCAAAAAAGTTCAAGTGTAAGCCTTTGTATAAGGATTTCCTTACAAGTTGGGGTTTCAAGGGAT
Source organism: Gastrolobium villosum (assembly GCA_032173675.1). Classification (NCBI taxonomy): domain Eukaryota; kingdom Viridiplantae; phylum Streptophyta; class Magnoliopsida; order Fabales; family Fabaceae; genus Gastrolobium; species Gastrolobium villosum. Next base: position 62,291 of record JAVKPL010012833.1, on the reverse strand, counting down.
GTGATTTTATAGCTTTTTAAAAGAAGAAAAAATTCACTAAATTGTTCATGACGACGTCTGCCATAGTATTTTAAAATCAAACTTAGATGATTATCTTCAGTTGTTTAATGTAATTGGAGGGAGATTTGGAGAAACTTGAAAATGCACTTTTTTCACATCCATGTTGGATATTTTTCTTATTTTTTTGGTCTCCCATGAGGCGTCCCCACTTCCTTTTGGTGTGGGACGAATCCTTGCTCATCCTTTTGATGGTGCGGCCTGTGCCACAAGATGCAGCTAGTGAGATTCAAATCCCTTGCATTGCATATAGAGTTCATCGACATGGAGCTCTGATTGTCATTCGAGTCACACCTCCTGATTTGATGTTTCTTTTGTTTAATAATGAGAATGTTTAGTTCTTACATGGACCTATATGTTTTCAAAATTGAGTTTTAAAATACTTTGAATGTTTTTCCTTGTTTAGTCAGAGAATGTTTCAGTTGTTAGTACACCAAAAAATTTCACAGCAAATGTAAACAACCCCCCTGAACCATAGGAAATAGCATAAGTGCAATCCTATCTAGTTTTAAATTCTTGAATATCTTATTGATTGTTTTTCTCAACTTGCTGCAGTTAAAAATATATTTAACAAAAGAGATAGTCAAGACGGAAGTTAGCAGGAAGCAATAAGTAAATGATTATTGTGTTGCGGAGGAAGTTCCTTTCAAGTAGTTGAAGCTTGACAAGAAGACAATGACTTCCTAGTGAAAAGCTGCATTAGGAATCTTGTACAGAGTATATGGAGCACAAATTAGAATTTTGTGTGATGGAAGTCACTTGAAGATCTGATTCTGTATGTTGTACTGCACGGATTGATGCTTGCTTGTAATTCATGCTAGATTATATTCCTTGAGGAACAAAATGATGATTCATTTGCATTTATGACATTTGATTATGAAATTTGGTGCCCTTGAGTCAATGTAGTTTCATGACCTTTTGGTATGCATTTCCTTTTTATATCACTTCTTTCCTTGGATATAGTTTATGACTGTGATTCACTTATTATTATTTAAATACAGATCGAGGAGTTTTGTAGCTTTACTGGAACTCACTAACTTGTAACTTCCTATTTGTTCTGTTTTAGGGTCCCCCCCCTAATAGAAATAGAATTTGGTTGTAGTTTATTGATTGCTAGAGTGGAGATACCATATTCAAGGTACTGCCTGAACTTACCTTGTGTGATAAATCACAATATGATTTAGCATGGCCTCAAAGACAGTTGCACTGCAAATATGATCTAGGCAACTGTATTATTCTGCCCTCATTCTGGTGAGAACTAGCCTTTGATCATGTTTTTCCATAAGATGGATAATAATGTATACACATTCCCCTCCCTCCAGGGATCACGAGCGTTGAATTTGTTTCAAGGTCAATAATTTTATTCAACATGCCTCACGTATGCAACTAATAATGACATGATATTCATGATGTAGGCCATGCTTTTGTTATATTTATAAACAAAAGCAAGAAGTGGATCTGGTTATTAAAAAATTATATACAAGGGTTGTTTATTTATGTCAAATGGATGGTATGCACACAGCTCCAAATGCATGATATATTGTATATTAACTGCTTTGTCAAATATTTTGAATCCCATTATGATATTCATTTTTGTACATGACACATTTGCAAAACTTGATAATTATACATTCTAAAGATCTTGCACTAGGTGAGTATTTTTCTCATGAGCTTAGCAGTGGCCTCTTTTGCTTCTGACTTGGACTTTGAAGATGAGTTGAGATGAAGTATTTTCATATATGTAGGGCTGGGTGAAGACATGTGAAAGGTATAGTGGGAGTTTGTCTGGTAATAAATTTCTCTTTAACTAGAAATGCTTAATACTCTCGTATGGTAATAGATCCTTCAGTAGTGACATGTGATACTGGATGGTAGGCTTTGGCTTGACTCATTAAGTAATAGAGCCTATTTTTTGGGCTCAAGCTTGGGTCATCTTAAAGTTCACGAGCTGCTTGTACTTTTTGAGCTAATATGGAATATTGTACTAATTGAGCATATTTTTTTTTAATAATAAGAAGGGGCTAAAGCCCAAAAGAAAAACAAAATTACACTAGCAGACCACCAGCATCAAGAGCTAGCCACTGCCCCAACCTGCGGGGAGCTTCCCTGATGTATCATTACGTAGGGGTGGCAATACGTGTCAAGCCGGCACGACACGCGCTCGACACGTGAATAACTCGACACAACCCTAACACGACACATTTTGTAAACGGGTCAAAAAATACGAACCCGGACACGGCCCGTGCGGGTCACGGGTCGACACAGCACGACCCGCAAAATTTAAAATTTTACAAAAATGCGATTTTTTGAAATTAAAAAAATTAAATACAATCAAAAATTCAAAAAAAGACTAGCTTGTGATTTATGAGATTTTTTGTTCCTTCTATGTAAATGACACAAATATTCTCAATAGCTATATTCTCTTATTATCTATTTATTGTGACATAAATATGCACCTAAAGTAAATAATAATAATAATAACATACATAATAAACCAAAATCAAATAAAAAAAAACATGATGAGTTCAATTTCATGAATTGTCATCTACCTAAAAAAGCATCAACAATCTTAAATAATCCAAACGAGAATATAACAAATATCATCAACCTCATAATTTCATCCTACCATCATCAATCTAAATATCTCATGGCTAGTGCAAAGTACAAACTCATCAAAATAAATTATACAATAAATATTCTAAATTAAACACAAATTCCATTAAACACTAGTTTATGAATCAAGTTCATTTAAGGTTCCTCCACCATCAAGTCTTCAGTTAAATCTTCCACAGGTGAAGTTTCAACATCTATTATAAAAAAGTAATAAAAATAGTTAGAGCAAAAAATTATGTAGCCAAAGATATCATCACAACCATAAATAAGATAAAAAGATTACCAATGGCTCCATAAAGCCAATCTCTTGTGCAAATTAAAGCCTCCATTACATCATGTGAGAGAGAACTTCTATATTGGTCCAGAACTCTTCCACCAACACTGAAAGCACTTTCAGAAGCAACACTAGAGATGGGTATGCCAAAGATATCTCTGGTCATTGAAGCAACTTGTGGATACCTGTATTGATTACCCTTCCAATATGCTAATACATCTAATTTGAGCTTTGCATCAACCCTTGGCTCATCTAGGTATAGCTCAAGTTGTGACTTTAGGGGCCCAGTAACAACATTAGAAGACATGAATTCCTAATAAAATTAAACAAAAAAACAAACACAAATTAAGCTAAGTTAAAGTAAAAAAAAGAAATAAAGCAACAAATAAAATAGAAGGTGATATAATAATATGTCAACTTACACTCAAGACATCATCATCAACCTCTGAGAATGAAGCTAAGCTAGGATCAGTGGTTGCACTTGCACCTTCTGTGTGTTGTGTTGAGGAAGATATTGAAGAAGGGTTAGGTTCATGCTTTGCATACTCATTAAACAACTTGAACAACTCGCTATTCACCTTTCCATTTTCTTGGATTGCAGAAGTTTCATCAAACAACTTTCCATAACAGAATTCAATAAAATTCATCTTATACGTAGGGTCCAAAACACATGCTATGGCCAAGACCGTACTATATTGGGACCAATACTTGTTGAATTTATTAAACATCTTTGTAGCCATCTCCCTAATATAATCATCGGCACTTTGCAAAGCATTGTGTAATGTCAAGTGTGCTTTAAATACCAAGGGAAAATACATATTAGCCGTTGCATACTTAGTACCAGAGAATATACAAGTAATTTAATAAAAAAACTTGAAGAAACTTGTTGATCTTTTCAATCCTTTCCCATTCTTCCATAGATGGACAATGCTTACAGTTAGAATCAGTCAATCTAAGATGCACAAAAGCACGTCTATAATACAAAGCACTGTTAAGCATGATAAATGTTGAATTCCACCGAGTAGGAACATGTTGCCTCAAACCCTTCTTAGAAAAAATTGAACTTTGAGTGACACAACCAATTTTTTTTTCTTTCCTACCTTGTGAACCCCTCACATATTTAATACTTTCCCTCACTTTTAGAATTGAAGTGTCTACCTCTTTCAAACCATCCTGAACAATCAAATTTAGAACATGAGCACAACAACGCAGATGGAAAAATTTTCCAGCATGCAAAAGTCCATCATTAAGCATTAATTGACCACTCAAGAACTTAACACATGAATCATTTGCAGATGCATTGTCCAATGTCATTGAAAATATCTTCTTTTCTAAGCCCCACTCTATCAAAAAAGTGTGTATTTTTTTAGCCAAGGAAATTCCATTATGAGGAGGAGGCATATGACTAAAATTCAAAACTCTTTTCTGGATTTGCCAACTACGATCCACAAAATGTGCTGTCAAACAAATAAAACCATCCGTGTTTATAGAAGTCCACAAGTCAGTAATTAAACTTACCCTACTTGAGTTTCCCCTCAACAAAACATGCAATCTATCTTTCTCTTTCTTATACATTTTCATAACGTCAACCCTCACAGTGTTCCTAGTGATTAGATTTAAATCTCCTCGCAAGAACATAAGTAAATTCTTAATTCCTAGCAATTCAGCAAACTAAAATGGAAAGTCATGCATAATAATTGCTTGAACCAACAACTCTCTAAATCTATCATAATCAAATCTAGGACAAACAGATATAGAGTTACTAGAAGTAGAAATCATAAGATGTCCAACATCTCTGCTATCCCTTTTAACACACTTATCTATATGCCTTCTCATGTTACCAGTTCCATAGCTAGGGTCTGATATATATGTCGTTCCACAATGTTTGCACTTGCAGTGGTCTTTCTCACCATCTGTGGTTGCTGGAATATGATTAAAATGGTTCCATACTTGTGATGTGAACTTCTTCCTTTTCTTTGCTGGACCTGCAACATCTAAATCACCAACACTGTCAACTGCCTCATCCAATAGAGTGTTAAGCTCATAGTCACCAACATACAACTCTTCCTCTTCCATTTTGTAAAAACTAGTTCTCACTTCTTACAATCCTAGTATGAGAAGAACAAAGCAGTCTAAACCTGTCAAAAGACAAAAGAAATTGCACATTACAAAAGATGAATTCTGGCAGCTTAAGAAAGTCAAAGCAGGAGCCTTTTGAGATAAAGCTTTATTTCAATGAAAATCATAGAGGTGCATGAAATAGCTGCTAAAGTGAATTGTGGAATAGTAAATACTAAAACAATGATAATTTCTCGATACACAAATAAAACAAGTTATTCCTTTTAATATCTTAACCTTTTCAAACTAAATAAAACTAATTACATAATTATTTATGGTCCACTTTTTTTTTAGAGGAACTGGTTAACAATTAAATTATCCTGAAAAATATTCCCTGGTGGGTTCTTCTTTTTGTCAGCATCACATCTGCCTTAATTCTCAAATAAAAGCAGTTAAGTAAATATATAAAAAATAAAGCCAATTAGTTATTCAATCTAATTAATTTAACTAATATTAAATAAAGGTCAAAACTCTCACCAGATAAATTAGAACATTTTGAATAGTATTTGGATAAACACGTACTAAACGGTTTATGTATTTTTTTTTATAACACGGTTTATGTATTTAGTCTAAACGTATATGTATTTATAATCTTTGAATCTATATGTAAACTGTTCACGTCTACCTAGGGTTCAAAAAATTATAGCTAGACTGAATTGTAACATGGAAGAGCTATTGAATGAGAAGAGCTATTCTTTCCATTCAAATTTATTTATTGTCTCCATTCAAAACCCTTTCCAATTCTGGTGGATAAATAAACTAAAGGGTATATTGTTTCCATTAGTCCATCAGAAGCTAACAAAGAAAAACTATGAATAAATAAAGGAGATAAATTTAAATATTTAAACAAAAATAAATAAATAGAAAAACGAGTGAAGGGTTGGGTTAGGTACACGGTACCTCAGCTTCACTTACGCCATGCCATCTCCGTTTACCTGTTCAACAAAGCATACTGATCACCCATTAGCGAAGAATAAATCGATGTGTTTTTAAACTAACTGATTTCACTCACAATTTGTTAGCAACTGAGACAGATCCTACCGAGCCCACCAAAATTCACCCAACAAACAAATAAAGGAAGAAGAACTTACGAGTAGAAGAATGTGAACGGCGAACGCTGTGAGGGGGCGAGAAGAGGGGAACGACGAACGATGTGAGGGGGCGAGAAAGAGAGGAACGACGATCTTGTGAAGGGGAGAGAAAGAGAGGAACGCGATGTTGTGAGGGGGAGAGAAAGAGAGGAACGCGGCTGATGAATTTTGATTTTGGAATGAGATGCGTCAAATGAGTAAACCTAACCCTAAAGCATACCAACGTCGTAAAATCAAAAATCTCCCCGGGTTGACACGTGAACCTGCGGGTCAACCCATAACCCGGCATGACATAAAACGTGTCATTTTTTTAAAACCCGGGCACGACCCGCCCTGACCCGCGGGTTGACACGACACGTGATTTGGCGGGTCGTGTCACGGGTCAACCCGCGGGTCAATACCTGTATTGCCACCCCTAATCACCAGGTTTGCCTCATCGGCACCAAAACTATTCGCAAGCCAGTCAGCACTATTGTTCATACCTCTCTTCACATGCACAAATTGCACAACCCAATCCTCTGAGCACCAAATATTGATGCATTTCACCATTTGGATGCTGTTCCCATTCCCTTTGCCTCTCGATATTGTCTCAATCGACAGAGCAGAGTCGCTCTCTACAATCAGATGATGCGCACCACTATCCCAAGCAATCTGGAGACCAATATGGATAGCCCAAAGCTCCGCCACCAAAGGGCTGCAAATGCCAATCTTGTAGGTGAATCCTCTTATCCACTCACCTTTTTCATCTCTGATCAGGCCCCCACAAGACGCGATGTTGGGGTTCCTCTTCAATGCCCCATCAACACTGCCCCATAATTGAGCATATTTTAGATATAGTGAGTTAAGATCAAATTTGCAATATTTCCCCCATATATATATTTAGTTACAAAATAATTTAGTCAAACCAAATATTTTGTAACAATGTCAGCTCGTATTACAGATTCTAGAACTTGCTTATTCTTCACTATGAAATTGACGAAGTCATTTGTGAAAAAATTATGTAATTATGTTACTAGGAAAATCTGCTAAAATAAAAAGGTATTGAGAGATTAGGAATTTCTGTGTAGGTAGAGGACTTCAGGAGATTTGGGAAATTATGGAATTGTAAACATTATTGGTATACAACCTGTAAAAAACTGAAGAAATAGACGAACAACTACCATAATTTTTTGGGTTCTGACTTCTGAGGTCGTCATTTACCTTGGCTCTCTCTTGGGAGGTGTTTGCTAATTATTGATTTGATTTGCACATAATTGATAATTAATTAATGATTTGACAAGATTAGTGTTATTCATACAGACACAATCTTTATAGTAATTTTACATAGATTTTCGTGCGACATATTATTAATTGGGCGAGGGAAATATTTAATATGATCCAGTCACTGAGTCTCTTGGTGCTCTCTCTTAGAGGTGGCAATATGGGTTGAACCCGGCGGGTTGACCCGCTTGGTTATAATTTTTTTTTTATTTTTTTTTACAATTAGGTAGTATTTCATTATTTCTTAATTTTTTGTGATATCCAATTTTTTTTATCTTAGTACTTCTTAGAAAAATTAAAGAATAATAATTTTATTCATGACAAATGTTATCTATATATAAGTTCCTAAATAATGTTTTGACAATATTAGTATACATTTAAGATTGAGACTAAAAAAATATAGAGAAGTGTAAAATAAAATAAAATAATATTAGAAAAATTCATAAAATATAATTTATTTTTGAATTTTAATTAATTTTTTTTAATTGGCGGGTTGATGGGTTGACCCGCCAACTCACCATAAAACGGGGTGGGTTCATTTTTCCAACCCATATTTTTTGGCGGGTCAACCCGCCCCGTCCCGTTTTTGGCGGGTTGGTGGCGGGGCGGGGCGGGTCAACTCAAATTGTCACTTCTACTCTCTCTCACAAAATTAATTTTCTCTTTCTTTTTTTTATCCATATTATTTTCCAACTTTTCTAATTTTATCCTCCTATTTACACTAAGGAACCACCTAAAAAATGGTGGTCCCGATTCACTCTAAATAATCTCCTTGCGAAGATGTCAAGTGGAGTCAATAATAAAAGTATAAAACTAATCAAAGTAGCTCAAAAACTGGTCCTTCAAAGCTTTTACATGTAAGATGTACAATTTTTAATGCATTGGTGTGGGCATGTATTATTTTGTATTTGATAATTAGTTAATCGTTTTGTGCATAGAAAATTCTCAAAAGATTTATGTGATAAAGTATTGAGTCTACAATCTTTTATTGAAAGGAATAAAATGATATAGATTTTATCATGTTTTCATTCTATTCTACGCATTTTAAATAATTCAAACAATGACAATTAATTTTATTCTATTCCATTTTGCTCCATGCTATCCATTTTTATTAATCAAACGTAGCAGCATAAGTAGTTATTTATTGGCAGCATTAGTTCATCCTAGTTACGCCGTTCAACAAAAGAAGAAATGTGAACGCTGGTACCTTTTTAGTAGGTGCAATAAACTAGACGGGATTCACCTAATCTGTTAGTCTGCGGCTGAAGAATTCCTTATGTTATTTTTCGGTCCAAATAGATTATAATAAACCTCCTTAATTGAATACTATGACTCGTTTATGCTAGTGTGTAGTGAACGTTTATCTGTGTAGATGTTTGAATTAGTTTATTTTATTATTTAGAACAAACAAAACAAGCTAAGAAGAAACACATTTAAATCACAAAATGCATGGTAAGAGAATTCTGTACATGACCATTGACTTACGAAGAATAACTAAGGATTCACCTATAAAATACTAACACTTCAAAAATTCTAACATGTCGTGTTTGATACTTTTCGACATTCTCCGATACTCCCACACGCGTTGTAGAAACTCAAAAAATAGTTCAAAGATTGTGTTGTGTTGCATTTTTAGTTCAAATTATTAGATTCGTTGGATTATGATTACTATTTTATTGAGTTTAATATAAATATTTGTGATATCTTATGTTTCTTTGCAAGATTGATGGGTATTACAAGTTTAACTTCATTTTTTTTATTAAATTATTGAATATTAAATATAATATGCTCTACATAAATTATTTTTTTTTTTCATATCAAAACGTGTCCTAACATGTTAAAATTTAACATTTTTTAGAATTAACGTGTCGGAGTGTCGTATCGTATCACATGTCGTGTGTCGGTATCGGTGGTACATAGGAAATCCGTACTAAGGCTAACTTACTTGGTTTTGAATTATCCACAGTTGGTAGATTAACTTATAATATTCAGCATAATAATCCATTTGAATGTAATAAAATTAATTCTTACATATTTGAAAGGACCCTATGGAACAGAGGGACAGATAGGTAGGCGGCTAGCAAAGGATGACTCTTTCGGCGGTCTTACTTTGACACATTCATTTTAAGGCAAAGGTTTGTTAGTTACGTTGGTGTCTCTCTTATAATATTCAAAAGTGCCTAATCAATTTAAGAAACTTGCTAGCTACCATGGCGTGTGGTCCATGCTCCAAATGATAAGAATGAAAAAAATAAAATAAAATAAAATGTCCATTTCATAATGTGGCACATAAGTTTCAACAATAGGGTAGTTGAGCGTTGGAGAGTCACTTAATGAAGAAAAAGCCTAAAAAGGAGGCTAATGAACCCTTCTTTCCTTTTGCCCAAACCCCATTAATATATACATATCCCACATGTTAAAGAAACTGCATCATAATTTCATGTGACATGTCTCATCATGCTCATGATATGAAAAGTACACTAACCTTGCTTTAAAAGGTTAAGGATTTGAAGAAACTTAGGTAGTCTTTGCAAATGGATATCAAGAAACACTGGTTCAGTTCAAGCAGTTCAACAATTCAAAACATAAGGTTAGGTCGGAGCTACACAAAACCCCACTACTACTATCAGAGCAATATTTATGATGGCCCAAAACCAGCGTGGCAAATGCTTTGGAGAAAACTCAAAAGAAATAAGAAGAAAGTCTTTGGTTCAAGTCCTACAGTGGAGGGTGTTTATAATCAAGAATCATACTCAATGAACTTTGATCAAGGAACAGGTTGGATGGAACCTGATAACTTACCTCGTTCATTCTCATCTCGGTATGCTGATCCATCTAGGATCTTACCACCAAAACATCTATTAGATTGATGTTTAAAAATGTAGAACATGTATCTTTCTCTTCTTAATTGGTTTCAAATTCCATTTGTTTGATTTTGTTCCAAATGTGCTTCCCACTTTCAACCCAAAAGAAGGAAAAATGTTCTCCCTCTCTCTTCTTTCTCTTGAGGTGTTATTGATCACATATCTTTTGATTTTCCCTTTAGATTTTGTTGTATGCAACTTATGATAGCTGACAACTATTACACATATTAAATAATGGAAAAACATTTTCTCATGTTGCATCAGAATTCAATTCTCATGTTGTGACACTTCGATTTGCGTGCACAATTTTTTTTTTTAATAAATGTGAGACCCACCACTAGTTGAGTCACAATTCTTATGCAACATGAGAAAATCAAATCCCTTAAACAATAGGTTTTGATTTTCTATTACATCAGAATTATTTTTTCATGTTATGACTCAACTAGTAATAAACTCGCATTTATTAAAAAAAAAAATTGCACGCAATCGAAGGGTCGCGATATGAGAACACTTCTCGTGCAACACGAGAAGTGTTTTTCCCTTAAACAATATGATTGTATTTAGAGTAGAAAACTTTGTGACCATCCAAAAAGAATAGACCTCAAATTGTTGATACTCTGCTTGTCGTTTTAATTTCTCTTTCATTATCCCTCATCCTTCCACTAAGCCCATTTAATGAGTCTTAGGCTTGAAAAAAAATAGTACACCCCTAACTTAAAATGGAGAGGAGTTTTCTCATACAAGCTAGCATTGAAATACTGAAAAGTTAGACTAGCACTACATGGATAGGAAAAGTTAACTAAATTGTGTAGAATTTGGTTAGATTCTGATAAGTTAATGGGAACACTTATAAGTCAGTTACGGTAGTTAGGGGAAATGCATGAAGAAATTATTGATAACCATGATGTTAGAGGCGGCATCTCAAGAAGCAGAGAAAGAAAGAAAAGAAGCGAGAGGGAAATGAACTAAAACTATTCTTTATTATTCTTGTGATATCCTTAAGTTGTCACTTGTACTCAAAATCACTTGTACTATTACAATAGTTGTAACTAGGGATGTTAATGGGCCGAGCCGAGTTTTGATCTTAAAAGACTAAGCCTATATTTAAATGTGTCAGCCTGATCAAGCATGTCACATGTTATAAATATAATTATCAGTCTATGGCTTGTTTTATTTATAAAAAAATAAAAGCCTAGTTTAACTTGTTAGCCTGTTTAAAAAAAATTTATCCAAACAGAATATACACTCAATAACACTAGTAATTCCATAAATATTTATAAATTCAATTTATATTCAAATAACATAATATAAAACAAAATCGTTCAAAAAGTCTGTTTAACTAATAAAATGGGGTGAAATAGATTAAGGAAAAAGAAAGTGCTATTACAAGTAGTATAAAAAAAATAATAATATACTAGACTGGCCCGAAAGGCTTTATGGCCGAGCTTTTGAGTTGGAGCTTGAAGCCTTTCTACTAAACTAACTTTTATACAAGTCTAAGACTTTTGTCAACAATCAATTTTAGACATGTAAGATCAAAATCTTTACGAGTCGAGTCAAAACCTCTTGTTAGTTGTAACTTCCTAACCTCGTTACTAACAACTTGTAAACCATCCCGTTAGGCTAGCTGACTTGTAATTGTTCCCATTAACGTATCAGATTTAGATTTAGATGTTGTTAAAAAAGATAAATGCTAAGAACTGTAGACTCATATGTCAATTCAATAAAAAAGCACGTCAATTCATTTAGAAAAATTTAAGTAAAGTGTATTTTGATCATCCAATATTTTCATAGTGCAAAGACAATTCAAGTGAAATATTGATTTATAAAAAAAGATAATTATTAAGGAAAATTAAAAAGGTAACTTCTTATGAACTTACGTTGTTATAATTTATTTCTATTTTATATCATTAATTATTCAAAAAATATTTATTTATGTATTATTTTTACCTTAAAGGCAAATACAAATTTAGGCAATTCGATAGGCTCCAAATAATATCCCTCACAAGATTTGGAAGAATGCTATTGCTTATTGATCAATAACATTCCAAAAGAGGTTTGGAAATCGGTCTAGGGTTGTTTATCAACCGATTCAAACCGATCCAAACCGCGGTGATCGAACCGAAAAACCGAAAACTGAATAAACCGAAAACCCGCAAATTTTAATTGGATTGGATCAATTTTCGGATTGATTGATAAAACCCAATCCAATATATTAATTCCCTTCTACCTACTTGGGTCTTTCCCTAATCATAGTCCAAAAATTTAGAAATCCAAGACCCACTAACCCATCAACTAAACCCAAAAAAACCTAGTCATATCTCATCAACAAAATTTTATCTGTGTAGAGCTTCATATCTCATTATCCCATAAAAAAAATTATATTATCGTTTACTAATGCTATTGTATTTAAAAAAATAATAATTTACAAAGTCAATATATGGAAAAGATGTTATTTTCATAATAATTATAAAACAAATTTAAGGATTTTCAGAAAACCGACCCATTCCAAACTGAAAAAAATTGGATTGGATCGGATCGGATTTTAAAAAAAATCCAAACCGAATGGATGATTACATGATCAAATTGAAGGGATTAGATCAGATGATTTTTGCTTCCAAAATCGATCCAATCGAGACCGCAAACACCCCTACTTAACCCTGGTTACAGTGTTATTAAAACCGGACCGATCCTGGCAGGTCAACCCGGAAATCGGTAAACCGGTCATATAACCGGTCCGGTTAAGACAAGCATCAGAACCGGCGTGACCCGGTTCGACCCGGCCGGTTTTCATAAAAACCGGTGACCTGGCCAAGTCCAAAAAATAAAATTTCAAATTATTTATTTTTGAAAAAAAATCATAATAAACATATTTGAATATTTTTTTGCTTATTGACTTACATATGTCATGTACCTACAACACTAATATTATCTCAATTATGCATTATCCAGAAAATTTTGATTTGATTTATAGTTAGAGATGTCGTTTTCTGAACTTAAAGTCTCATATCACGATCATTATATTTTTGTTTGATTCTTTATTGAATAATAATATGTGATTTATTATTTTTTAAATTAAAATATTTGAAATTTATATCTTTTTTTTTATATTTGAGTATATTTATAATTTTTTAATATAAATTATAAAATTACATATGATTACCAGGTCATGCGATTGAACCAATGACTCACTTATTGAACCAGTAACCCAGTGACCCAGTACCTCGATCGGGTCAATGACCGGGCCAATTTTAATAACATTGGTTGGATACCGGTGTCTAATCCCATCTAAATTTTTTGTACTACTTTTTTTTTACTAAACTTGTAGAGTAGGGATTAAGAGTTATTTACTGCATAAAGTTGACACTAAATTAAATACACTAGCATTCCAAGATTGAAAGGGGCTTATGCGACATTCCTATATTGATTTAGGAATCTTCATGTGTGGAGATTTTTTTCTTTTTAAGTTTTTTAACTTTATGAATTCACAATATGAAAGTCTATATGTTCAAATTTTAAATTTTATTGTCTATTATTGATTCAAATGGACATAAACTTGTTTTCTTTAATTAGAAGTTTTGAGAACCAAGAAAAAAATATATTAGAAAAATTGCTTCCAATATGAATATTATACTACTGAAATCAAATTAGATAAAAAATTATTACAATATAATTGATTATTATTTATAATAATAATTTATTCTGAAGCTATTTTGGTAACAAATGACATGCACAGTTTTGGATTTTTCTTTCCATTACTTACTTTCTTTTCTTATTTTTGGTTTTACTTTTCATGTTAACGTCTTACAATTTGATGAAGGGGAATCATAGACTGTTCATGCAATACTCCTCGCTAAACGAGAGGAAAATAAAATAATATTTTACTGTAATAAAATACCACTAAAATACAAGATAACATTACGTATTGGGAATCGTAATCAAATAAAGTGAAAATAAATAAATATAAAATATTAAATGTAAGAAAAAGAAAAAATATTTTGAGAAAATTAAATAAGAATCGTTAGATCAACATAAGCGATCTAACGGTGAAATAAATTGGTATGACATTGATAGTAACACTAATTGATAATAATAATCTATGAAGCACTGACACTTCAAAAATCTGACGTATTGTGTCCGACTTCCCGACACTCCAACACTTCCCGACACTCCGATACTTGTTGCAAAGACTCAAAAAAGATTCAAAAGTTACGTTGCATTGCATTTTGAGTTCCAACTATTAGATTTGTTAGATTATGATTACGATTTTATTGAGTTTAATATAAACATTTGGGATATCTTATGTTTCTTTGTAAAATTAATGGGTATTCTAAGTTTAGATTTATTATTTTATTAAATTATTGAATACTAAATATAATATACACTACATAAATTAAAAATATTATATAATATCAAAACGTATCCTAACGTGTCGAAATTTAACATTTTTTAGAATTAACGTGTCTTGTGTCGTGTGCCAGTGTCGGTGCAACATAAGTAACAATATCCTATCTCATAAAATATATGAAAAAACTGTCCATGAAGATTTTGCGTTTTGTGAAAAATATTGCCTATAATATTTGTAATTATAGAACGACGTTGTTTTAGAACAAAAATAAAGATAATTTTTGTAATTACAATTTATTACCGACTTATAATATTCTTTCTAATTATAATTTTTAATCTTTCAACCCATAATGATATTATTTTGAAAGTGAATGTAAAAAGATTAAGGGAAAAATATGTGTCACTTTAAAGAATGTGAATTTGTGTTATCTTAAGTGAGAGAAAGAGATAGATAAAGAAAGAGAGAGTGGACAAAAAAATAAAGGTGTGAGTTTCATTTCTTTATGAGAGTGAAATGATATAAGTTATCTCATTTAAAAGGACAAACACTTTTTCCAAAGATTAAAGCAATAAATAAATGTAGTGTCGATAAAATTTTTAAGAGAAAGTCGGAGCGAATGAGAGAAAGGAAACAGAAGGCAACTAATATTATTTTAGCTCTGCATCATATGAAAGAAATGATCCTTTTATATTTAATTTCAATACGACTGTGTCATATAATGGATTTCTATCGTTAAATAACAAATTGCAAATTTAATGATAAAACTTATAAAATAAAAAATATTTAAATTAATTATTGACCATTAATTTATTAATAAATAATTGAAAATCATCATATAATATAACTATATAAAAATCAAAGATGAGAGGATTGATTGTTACATTTTATACACAATTATTAATTATTAAAGCAGCATCTTATTTTTTACTTTTTTTGGAACCTAATCAGCATCAAATGTCAAATAAGTAACGACATTGTTACCTCACTCGTATTAGAATATGTTGGAAAAAAACAAAAGCAGCGCCCACCGTTTTGTCACACAAACAGAGAAAAATAAAATAAAATAATAACAGCGTGCGATCCACGCGAAATTCACGAGCTCTATTATATATCGCAGTGAGTTAGTGTGATTGGCTCCAAAATCCACATTATTGCCGTTTTGGTCGAAGCCTGTCGTTTAGAGATGCAGAGTCTGCAACAGAAGGCTTCTGAATGGAGCGGAGTTCCCACAGACGACGCTTTCGCCATAGACGACACCAATCTTTTCCAGAAACTTAGCCTTCAAACCTTCATCAACCTCTCCACTAATTTCTACAATAGGTACTTTTTAACAACCCAATCAATGTTGCTTTTTTATTTATCTTTATTATTATAATTTTTTTTTATGTTTTTTTGGGGTTTGACTTGGATGTAGGGTTTATGATGACGAGGAAGAATGGTTTCGTTCAATATTTGCAAATTCTGAGAAAGAAAGCGCCATTCAAAACCAATACGAGTTCTTCGTGCAAAGAATGGGAGGTCCTTCTCTCTATTCTCAGAGAAGAGGTAGTGTTTATATCATACTTTATTATATCTGTTGGTTGCATTTCAAAATGGTTCAGAAAACTGAAAAAAAAATGTATTTATTTAATTTTATTTGATTCTTTTTTTTTTTGATAACATTTTATTTGATTCTTTAGTAGGTCCTCAAGTGTTGTTTAGAAATTTGGTTAACTCGTTTTTTTACTTGTCTTTGTTTGGAAATTTGTAGGGTTTTGTAGTTAATTTGACAATGTTTGATGATTAATGTGTTACTTGAATTGATTGCTTTTCACAAAATTTTGAGGGAGAATGAATGAAAGATTATAGTGATTCCAAGTTATGTTGATGTTTTGTATGTTTTTACTGATGGGATGCTGATTTCTAAGCCTACTGTTATTGCTATCCTCAAATGATGTTTTCTAAGCAAAACGTGTAAGGAGGAAGGTAATAATGACTTTGTCAAATAGTAGCACTGGTTAGTGGTTACTGAAAGACTTAGACACTGGTTGTGAACTGAGATACTGGTTAAAATGTTTACATGATGATTGTGAACTTGTGAAGTTGTGAACTATATGATATTCAGTGGTGAAGTTGTGGACTGAGATATTGGTTAAAATGTTTAAAATGTTTCCTCAAATAATGGGGCAACTTCCTAAACTCTATGATATTCAGGGGTGAAGTTGTGAACTCTTAGGAATGAAGCTACTCTAGATGAATTTTAACAACTTTTTAACTGAGATACTGGTTAAAATGTTTACATGATGGTTGTGAACAAGTTTCTGTAATAATATTCATTTGCAGTTCCATTCCATCCACTGATCACATATTCCTATGTCCTCTGTCCTTCTATTTTAATGGCATGGTTAGATCTCGTGTTTGTCCAAATTTCCATTAAAAATTAGATTGTTGGAAATTAAAATTGGATGTTATGCTAAAAGACTAAAAGATCATGAGATTTGGGCAAGGAGTTTTGTGTATTGGTCTCGGGGAGGAGGAAACTTACTTCTTCTAATCATCAAGAAACTTTAAAGTTTGAACTTTGAACTTTAAACCTTGGTTCCTTACTTCCTTTCATTATATATGACAGGGCACCCTGCTCTAATTGCTCGACATCGACCATTTCCTGTCACGCATCAAGCTGCAGAGAGGTGGTTACATCACATGCAACAAGCATTGGACAGTACTCCAGAAATAGATGATGACTCAAAGATCAAAATGATGAACTTTTTCAGGTTGATTTTCTGCCCCGAAGTTCCACTTCCTGGCAAATGGTTACCCATGATAACATCCACATGCTCTTATTTTTCAGGCACACTGCATATTTTTTGGTGGCTGGAGATGAGCTAAAGAATCAAAGCCAACAGATACCATGCAAGCATGCAGCTGGAAGATAACATCCACCATACTCTTATTTTTCAAGCATATTGCATATTTTCTGGTAGCTGAAGAACAGTAAAGAATCAGAACCAACAAATGACCATGCAAGTCATATTTTCGCTATATAGGACAGTAAAAAGAATGAAATATCATTCTTCAGTTACTATACTCTGTCCGATGTATAAATAATATTGAAACATTAAATGCTCCTATTCTTGTTTATACTTTTTGTGTGTCCATCAGCAGATAAGCATAAATAGAGAACTCGATAATGCTGACCTCTGACTGGCCTAATATTAGACATTGACACAGCTTGGTGGCCCTTGCAAGACGATCATGGAAATTATAAGTGGCCACTATTTTTTTTTTTTCACTGAACATGGTATAGGCTGCTAAATTAGCACATACCTTATGTAACCATATTTGTTAATCTAAAGGAGGTAGATTTTAAACCGTTGTGCTTGCCTTCAATTGCTAACAGATCATCATTTTCACCTAGCACGGAAAACTAGGCTTTAGCCTAAATGAGCTAGGCTTTTATAAATTATTTCAAGTTTGATTTGGCTTGTTAGTCTTGTACAAGTCCAATTATATAGCTTGACTTGACTTATTTTTTATAAACACAAGGCTTGGATACCAAGTCTTTAAAAGTGGCATGTTGCCATAAAATATAAGTTATAATTATTTTGTTTCTTTTATTATATTTAATTTGGTGGAATATATATATTTTTTCTAGAGGAAGGATATTCTTACTACCAAATTTTTCTACTACTAACTTCCTACCTATCTAATCATCATTGAATCAAAGAGAGAGAATGTTAAAAAGTTTTTGAAAAAAGAGAAAATGTGGATCCAATGGTGATTAGATAGGTAGTGAGTTGGTAGTAGAAGATTTTGGTAGTAAGAATATCCCTCCTCTTTTTTCTATGCATATAGCAATCCAAAATATTAACAATTTAACTATGTTGCTAGAAATCAAAAACAAAAAAATAGCAAGAAAGTAGAACGTTTACAAGATATATAAATGCATACAACACTCACATCAAATACTATGTTATTTTTTTTAATATAAATTTTGGAAAGAAATAATTTTGTCAATGAGACAAAAAAAGAGCAAAAAAAAAAAAAAAAACAAAGAATAAGAACTTGCTATAGTTGAGAAAGTCTTGAGGGTCAGCGCTTGATATTTGGAAAAAAAGAAAAGTTGGGAAATGGCGGAAGAGTAACGATATTTAGTGAACGAGGGAAGGGAGAAAAACGTTAACAATGAAGGAAATTAAGTTTAAGAAAATATGTGTTTATGGAAGATTGCGTAAAATTAAAATATGTAAGATATTATTTTATTAAAAATAACATGATATTATTTTTTTAAAAATTAACAATATATTAATTTATAAAAAAATAAGATATTATTTTATTAAAAAAATATTATTTATTAAAAAATATCGGGCTTAGAGGCTTAAAGGTCAAGCGTGTCAAAATTGACTTGTAACTTGATTTATAAATAAACCATTTGATGAGTTTAAGTGTGTATCATTTTTAAAATGAGCCGAGCCAAACCATACTAAAAGTAGGTTAAATTATAAACCCCTACCCCTCACAACCTGCATGACTTATTTACATCCCTGCTTAGTAGGGATGTGCATAGGTCGAACCGAATCGGATTTTTTGAAAAACCGAACTGAATTGGTTTAAATGGTTTGGTTCAAAAGTGGTTCGGTTCGGAACCGGTTCGGGTCGACCCTCTTTTGAAAAGAAAAAAAAATTAAAATTTAAAAAATAAAGTTATAAAAATTAATTTGGTTCGGTTTGAAAGTGATTCGTTTCGGTTCGGAAACGGTTCGATTCTTAAACCGGTTCTAAAAACTGGTTCGGTTCATGAAACAGTTCTTTAAAAACTGGTTCGGTTCATGAACTGATTTTCAAAAAATCGATTATTTTATGGAACGGTTCGGTTCATGGTTCGAACTAATTTTTTTGTTATTTTACACATCCCTACTGCTTAGCACCATTCCCCAACTCCCCGTGAGCTTTAGAATCTCAGGCAAACGAAGCATCTAATAGACTATTATAACAAAGACGATATTCGGATTGAGTTTGTAATATGAAGTAATTATTTGTAATTAACAGGTTAGATGGGTTTTGTAGGATGTAAGTACTATTATGGGCTCTGGTATTTATCACATTTTCTGGCCTTGGAGTGAGAGCTTTTTCTTTACCCCAAACATTTAAGAAAACTGACAAATTGGTCATAAAAAAATGGGAATTATTTTTCTTATATTGCATGAGAAAAAAATAATCTTTCTACACTCACAAAAGAAAAAAGAGAGGAGAACAAATAGAGAGTAAACAAATAATTTAAAGTGGGTCTCACGTAAAATTTGTGTGTAGTAAGATTGTGTTTTCTTAAAACCAATCCTCTCAAAAAATTGACGAAATATTATTTTGGTTATAAAAAAAACTACTGAAATCAATTTAGTCATTAAAACATTAATTTTGATATCAAGTTAATCTAAATGTTATGGTTTATGAACAGATCATTAACCGATGTTTAATGTGTTGCGTAATGTGCTAATGTATGATGTTAATTTCAATTAAATAAAAAACAGAGACTTAATATGTTAGTTAGAGAGTTAGTTCATTCTCATAAGATATATAATTAACAAAAGGGAAAGGAATCTTATTAGTAGTTTTTATTTTCTTACCTCGGACAAAATAAAATATTAGGTTAGAATTGAATTAATTTTTTTTAGTACATAAAACTTTAAATTATGGGAGGCAGATCCCATGTAATTAAGGCCAATAAAGACCATTAATCTTAATCAGGATTTAAAGTGTCTTGAATTCTATAGAAGTTCACATTTTGTCACAAAAATAATATGGTAAATAAATTAAGTATCGTTCCACAAGGTTGGATTTGATATCTAACTTTAGCTGTTCTAATTATCTAGACATATGATTAAATGAGAAATTAATGTGAATCAAATGGAAAATTAACTAAATTAAATAAACACAATATTAAATAATTACTAGCTAACTAATGGATATTTAATTATAAGACCGGGATTTCATTACAACAAGTTGTATTCTCTTTTAGTAAGGTTGATATCGTTTTTTTTTTTTTGGAGATAGTGAGGTTGATATCGTTGTTCAGTTATTAAATGACATTTATTTTAAAATAGTTCAAATCTCACTACTAAAAAAGTCTGAGTTTTTTTTGGATTACATCCGGGTATC
Source organism: Gastrolobium villosum (assembly GCA_032173675.1). Taxonomy (NCBI): domain Eukaryota; kingdom Viridiplantae; phylum Streptophyta; class Magnoliopsida; order Fabales; family Fabaceae; genus Gastrolobium; species Gastrolobium villosum. The sequence continues at coordinate 41,531 of JAVKPL010012833.1, read as the reverse complement.
TCCACAACCGATAGCCATGAGACTAATCCCTCTTCCCGTGTCAGCGCACAAAGCGATAAAGAGTTGGCCACATAATGCTTTCCATTCATAAGAGTTGGGGTTCGAACCTCCAACCACTTGCTTTAGGGACGAGATGCAAAGTGTGAATTTTCGACAAATATTTTTGACAAAAAATGCATTTCATTGAAAATTTTATAAAAAATTAATCATAAATGAAATTATATTTAAGAAGTTTTCGACGGAATATTAATTTCGTCGAAAACCCATATAAAATAAATAAATAAGAATTATATTTAAGAATTTTTCGATGAAATTCATTTTTCGTCGAAAATTTTCGATGCAAAATGAATTATGTCTAAAATAATATTAAAAAGTAAATTATAAAATGAATTATATTTATGAAGTTTTCGATGGAATTCGCTTTTCGTTGAAAATTTTCGACATAAAATGAATTTCGTTGAAAACCTTATTAAAAAAATAAAATAAAAAAGAAATTGTATTTATGAAGTTTTCGACGGAATTCAATTTTCGTCGAATTTATTTTACGGAATGCATTTGTCGTTTAAATTTTTGGATGAAAAACGAATTCAATCAAAAACTTTATTAAAATTATAAGTTAAAAAAAATTATATTTATGAAATTTTTGATGGAATTCATTTTTTGTTGAAAATTTTCGACCAAAAAAGAATTCCGTAATAAACCTTATTAAGAAAATAAATAAATAAAAAATTATATTTATAACTTTTTCGAAGGAATTTATTTTCCGTAGAACATTATCGACGAAAAAAATTCTGTTTTATGAATATTTGAACGGAATTCATTTTTGGTTGATGTGACAAAAAATGAATGCAGTTGAAAACCTTATTAAAAAATAAATAAAAAAAGAAAGAATTAATTTTGTTTATCAGGTGCAAAACATAAATTAGTTTTGATTTTGTAGAAGGAAATTAAAAAAAAAAATCGACGACAAAGTAATTACGTCAAAAATTGATACAATAGTTTTCGACGAAATTTCATTTATTTTTTGTCAAATATTAGTACAAGATTTTTTGAGAGAATTTAATACATCTTTCGTTGGAAAATTTAGACGAAATTTCAAAGATTTTCCGTCAAAATGTTTTGACAGAATACATTTTTCTTCGAAACTTTCCACGAAAATTTTTTCGTCAAAAGATTTATGCAGAATTTATTTCCGTCGAAATTTTTCGAACGAAATGATTTCCGTAAAAAATTTTAGAAGGAATATCTAAATGCGTCAAAAAAATTGTTACCAACAAAGAAAAATTTGACGACTTCAATTCCATCGATAATTCCATCGAAAACTTCAATTTTGACGAATTTTTTTCGTAAAAAATAGTATTTTTAAGCATTCTTGAGTTTAGATAAAACTTTTGATTATGATAAATTACTTAAAAAGAAATACTCTAAACTATATCCAAAACACTTTTGAATACACTAATGAGACCATTTTGTCATAGTTTTAACTGTTAGGCGGTTCTAGGTGAAGCCCGTAGCCGAGGTCACCACCAATAGGCTAAGTTGATCAAATACAACAAGTGGGTCCAACACCACGTCTCAACCCAACACCTTAAGACATTGGTTTCATGGGTCCTTCCGCGTATATATACTTCACTTAGCCTATTACTAACCAATGTGGGACTCATCACACTTGAATACTCCAACAATCTCCCCCTCAAGTGTGAAACCCAACATTAATATGCTCCCTCTTAACCGAGTACTCTGACCCAAAGTATTCAACCCGCCTCCTAGCCAATCCTCAGGCTAGCTCGAGCCCAACCCGACTCTAATACCCCTGTCAGGCGGGTCCAAGGAGAAGCCTGTGGCGAGCGACACCACCAATAGGATAAGCTATACACCAACCGTATCAAGTTAGTTCGACATTATACCTCAACTCAAAACCTTAAGGCATTGGATTCATAAGTTCTTCCACTTATATACATTTCACTTAGCCCGTGGCGAACCTGCTCAATTGCCAATGTGGGCAAGTGCAGACATAAATGTAACGCTCCTCACATACTAACACGAGACTTTTCAGTGTGCTTTTTCCTCACTCGCACACTTCCTGAAAAAACTTCCCAGGAGGTCACCCATCATAGAATTGCTCCAAGTCAAGCACGCTTAACTATGAAGTTCTTCCGTTTTGGGCTGCCAAAAATTAGATGCATCTTGTTAGTATAGGTTGTACCAATTAATTCTTATAAGCTATCCAAAACCGTGCGTACTCATAACTGCATAGTCTTTGGAACCCATCTCTTTCGGGTGTCGATTCGATTCATTCATGTAACCCCCTACTGGAAGCCTGTCAGAAGTCGCTCATTGTTCATGCCATTTCGCATCGACGATCACTCCCCGCTCTCGTCAGTACTCGGAATGTTACAATAAATTTGGAGATACATTTTTTACTTAATTAGAAATGTAAAGAGTAATTTTAGTGACTACATTGCCAAAAATGCAAGCATATGTACTAAGAAAAAACACATCTTATTTATTGCTTATGTTTTAATGTCATTAAGTTTATTATTAATTTTTTATGTTAAGTTGAAGTTTTCTTTTCTTTTCTTGTTTGGAGATTATATCCCTCATGTTATATGAACTAAATTTTTTATCTTGTTAAAAAAAGACAAGTTAATATTAAAGAAAGTGACATGGCTCATTATTCAATGAATTGGTCTTATCTATTTCTTAACATGACAAAAAATTTGGTTAATGTAACATGAGGATATGAACCCTTTTTTGTTTATATTCTTTTATTTTTTTAATGCATTTAAAACTTTGATTAATTTTTTTTTTCGGAAATAACATGCCACTAAATATATAGTCATAAATAAATTTTGCTGTTTCGTTTTAACTATCCTCACATTTAACCTCTTAAGACTCTCTTAGACTGAATTGAATTGCATTCATCGTATTTTATGAAATTGCTGATGTTATTTTATATATATTGCGTGTGATGAATCCTCAAAGATACTATTCTAAGAATTGAATTTTCAATCTTGAAATTTAAACAATTATTTTTAAACCACTTCGACGTATATCCATTGGGTGTGATTTTATTCCTTTGCATCCTAAAATACTCCAATAACGTCAATTACAGATAAAGAATAATATAAAATTAGTTTCGCCGTTACTTCTAACTATGTGTTTTTTTTTATATATAATATTGATCCTAATTATGAGTTGGCTCCCGGTATTCCTACTGGTTTCAATTTTTTGAGCGGGCTATCATACTACTTCTGAGTTGAAGCTTAATCATAGTTAAAGCTCCTTGCTCTCCTCAAAGATGTATTGGGTGAAAATTGAAGTTATGAATGTTATTGAAATACATAATTGAAGTTATTTGAATCAGGGACAGATCAAGGAGGGACGAGTATTGGCGGTTGCCTCTCCCTAAATTTTATTTTTTTATTATATATATAATGATATTTGTCTAATAATATTATACTATTAGTGCTTATAATTAGCCTCTCTATAAAAATACTTATAATAGTTACTCTAACTATGTTTCGTCTTAATTAGTTAATTATGAACATATTTTTGTCCAAAGCAACTACGTACTCGTACCCTTTCAAATATAGTGTATCCCCTGTGGAAACAAAAATTATCTTACGCCAATAATCTTTGTTATTTTTCTTGCATACTAAATATATTTCAATAAGTGGCGAACCTAGAACTTTTTATGTTGGCGACGAAAATAAAATATTAAAATTATAAATATTAGGAACAATAGGATAAACTAACTATTACAAGTATTTTTTAGGCAGGAACTAACTATTAATATTAATAGTGTAATATTATTAGACAATATCATTTTGTATATATAATAATAAATAAAAAATTTAGGGAGAGACGACCGTCAATATTCGCCTCATTCCAATAACTTCGATTGTGTATTCCAAATTAGTGTAGTAAACAAAGTTAACTTAATCTTCATGTTAATTATAAAGACCAATCCGTAAATTGCAGTCGTAGTAATTTTTATTATTATTTTTATTTGAAGTGCTTGACAAGTAGCATAACAAACATGACTTGTTAGCGATTTGGAGTTAGGGTTCTTGTTTGCTTCTTCGTGACGTATGCACGCCAACTACTTCACCCTTAAAATCAACGAAGTCGTTGCAACATGCATAATCTAAATTAAGGTGATCTTGACAGAGAAAGAGGCTAAAACACACGTCTATTATCATGCCAATTACGCAATTATGTAATGATATTTAATTTTTATATTTAAATAAATGAAGAATTCAAATTTGATTTACTAAGTAAAATTTATTACACCATTTAAAAAGAAAGATATACGCCATTGTAATAACTATGATTCTATGTTCAATAACAACTTTTAATTGTTTTCCAAAAAGATGGCATCATGTAATTCGTTGATATCGAAAATATTTTTTACCAGTAGATCAAAATTAAATATTTGAATGAATGGATATGTAATCTTAATATAGGTTTTGTGATTACATAACAATATGATTGATTGAATATGTTACCTAATTCTTGCAAAGTCCAATTACGTGCAAGTTGACAAAGTAGCTAAAACAATCTCTTCTTTTGCTTCATATCAGAACAGTACAAACTTCAGCACGTACCTTGTGTTAATTATTTGAACAAATTAAAGTCACAAAAATTAAGTAACATGAATTGATCCAAAACTTGTAACCTTTTGATAAAGTATTGTAAAAATAGTGCGACTCAGGACATAACGGACAAAATGAGCGAAGACAACGCCAAATGTTGGATATGGAAATTGTTTTGATAGTGCGCCAAAAACCTAAAAACTTTCATTCTCACAAGAGAAGAGTATGGCTGAAACTTTAATATATATATTTTATGAGGAGAGATATTCTTACTACTAAAATCTTTTACTACTAACTTACTACCTATCTAATCATCATTGGATCAGCATTTTCTCTCTTTGATTCAATGGTGATTAGATAGGTAGTAAGTTAGTAGTAGAAAAATTTAGTAGTAAGAATATCATTCCTCATATTTTATTATGGGAAAACATTTTCTCATGTTGCATGAGAATTCAATTCCCATGTTGTGACCCTTCAATTTGCATGCAAAGTTTTTCTTTTCTTTTTCTCTTTTTAATAAATATGGAGTCCACCACTAATTAAGTCACAACATGAAAATTAAATTCTTATGTATTATTATGTAGCTAAAGAAAAAGTAGGATACACACGTTCATGCATCTTTCTTGTCTTCCACTTCTTCTATCTTGATACACTGATATACATTATTCAATAACTTTATATTGACGCAATAATTAAAACAACACATTACTCTCCCTGTTTTAAAATAATTTTCATTTAAAATTTCTCACAATGATTATAATAAATTTTTAATTTTTTAAAAATATAAACATATTTGATAAATTATTTTTTTTACTCTATCAATATCCTCGATCTTATTTTACTTATTAGAAATAGCAATGAATTGGGATAAAACTTAAAAATATAATTACCACACACTTGATTTTTTAAAGTGATAGTTTAAAGTTTCTCATTTTATAAGAGATAAAATTATCTCTTATACGCATATAAAAGTGAGGGTTCTGTTTATCAAAAAAATAAAATAAAAAATAAATGAGGGGTCTATACTTTTTCTTTTTCCCTCTCTTTTCCTCACATGGACCACATGGACCCCACACACTTCGTAAGTGCAGTAATAATTTTATCACCTACAATATGTGAAACTTTAAACTCTTGAAACAAACTAAAACATCTAAAATTAAAGATAATTGTTTTTTGTTTACAAAATGATATTTATTTTAAAAAGGAAGAAATAATTATTAGAACTTAGAAGTAGTGCGTGGCATGAAGCTACTGAAGCCACATGAATATTATGTTGGGATATTGAAGTGAAGTGTGATGAAGTTCTATATTAGTTAATAATTGGCTATGTGAGGATCCATAAACTCAAAGATTTTGATTTGAGACGTGGTATAAGTTACGATTACTGTAATTTAACCCATTAATAATTTCCTGTGCACTGTGGGTCCCTTTTACCCGTGTGACATATTAGTATATATCCATTCAGTAACAATTAATTAAGTTTCGGTAGATTGGATTTACAGAAGATAATTAATATCGTTAAGCCTCACCTGATTAGAATCAAATGAAAAGTTGTTGAGTATTGACAATATTAGTTCTAAAACCCATCCCAAAAACTGAAATCATGAAAAGTTATATTTCATGTCAGCAAAAAAAATTTCAATTATTTCGACAATATTAATGATCAAATTTTAATATTTTTTAAATGAAGTAATTTAAATATTATCTCATGATAGATAATGTTTATAGTCTAGATCATCGCCTCTATATTAGCCAAGTAGTTTATGATGGTAGTGATCAACGATAAATCTGAAGCTGACGTTATCACTAATTAATTAAGAGTATTGTTAAATAATCATCCTAAAAACATTTATTGCCTTAGAAATAAAAAAAGATATTTATTATTTTTTTCCATGGAGTAATTAGGAAGGTTATTACAAATATATAAAATTATTCTATCACTTCTCAATTTGCTATACAATTGATCAATCTGTTCTTTGACCATTAAAAAAGGGAACCAACATTAGTGTCGGTAAGGATATAAAAAATAGCCGACTCGCATAAAATGAGTCAGGTTGGGTTGGTAAAAATGAGCTGACATCCCGAGTCAGCTTAAAAAAAATCGAGTTAACTCACAAGTCAAACGAGTCAGCTCGCGAATTATTTTTTTTATTTATTAAAAAAATACAAAATAATAATAAGGGGATCAGGTCTGTTTAAAAAAGTAGAAACTTAAAGGTTAAATCCTTTGCAATAATATCTTATATCAGATGAAAATTATTACCTTACCTTCCCCACCACATGTACTGGATGAGTGTTGCAAAGACAATTCCGCCCCCCTCCCCCCTCATTTTTTTTTTTCAAGTCAGTCTGCGAACCAACCTTAACCTGCTCGGGTCAGGTTGGATTGAATTTTCTACCTTATTATTATTTTTTTTGTTCAAGCCAACTCAAACCCAGCTCATTTTTTCGGGTTGCAAACGAGTTGGCCGGGGTCGAGCCGGGTTGACCCATTTTGCCAATGTGATGAATTAAATTGAACCTGGTTCATAAAAACGGATATGAATTGTTTTTATTCTGCGAGGAAAGATTCGAACCAAACTCCACTATTTATTCTAATTTGTTTAATCAGTTCACACTATCCCCAAATTTCTTAATCATTTCCGACAAATCACACGAACCATTTAACTTTTCACAAATGAACAAGAAATTAGAATAGGAAGCATTGCAGATTTGGACAATAGCGAGCTATCTTCGAACTATGTAATTGTCTTCAAACACCAACGGCGAGCTTCAAAGTACATGCATGCTAGCTAGCTAGCTCACAAAGTTGACTACTATTACTTGAACTGAGTTCAATGATGTGTACATTCAATTGTTAAAACTGAGTTCCATGTGTGTGGACTTTCTTTGTAGTGTTATAAGAATTTGAATTGCTAGAAATTAACAATCAATCTCAACCCAAAATTTAGAAATGATTCTTTACATAGTATTAGAGTCTCTATGACTAAGTGATCATAAGTTTGATTCTCACGATCTCTATTCTATTACTTATAAATAATTAAATATTGTAGAATTTCTTAACATAGGTGGGTGAGATTTATATATTGTCAACTCTTCAAGCTCAATAGACTATCATATAAGAGAACGTGTTAACGAAATATAATACAAAAATTATTAATATAGACTCATTTAATAACTTAAAGGGTTTTATGTTTATCATGTAACATAATATAACTCACTTTCCTACACACATATTAAAGAGGTGGGATCCACATGTTTTTCTTTCTCTTTCATCATTCCACTTTCTCTCTCCCTTTTGATGTGAGAGTTGGACACAAAACTTAAATCATGTAACATAACATTAATAAAGCCCTAACTTAAATTTTTAAGTTTTTTTTTTTTTTTTTAAGTTTACATGGAATCGAACACAGCTACACACACTAAACACACTTCCTATTACACACACCCAACCACTAGGTTAGCCCTAGTGGATTTTTAAGTTAAAATGATTCTTTACACTCCTTTATGAATTCCAATAAAAAGATATTAATCAATCTTTCAGAACTAGTAAACGTGACGCAGACACTTCAGATTAGATTATTTGAAGTGAAAGAAAAGTAAGCAATGAATTATGATTGATGGATACCGGAACATTTGTGTAAACTCCTAAACACATTTTGCTTCGATAACTAACCTAACTTTGAAAAAATATCAACAATGACTGCAAGTATCCCGACAATTTAAACTACGTATGGAACACGTAAAGGCACCTTTTGCATTTGAAGACAAGATTGGTTATTTATCGAAGAACATTAACCTATATATAATGAAAATCTGCTTTGGGGAAATCTCTCACAGGATCAATTTTCCATTTGTGTGACATGCTTACAAAACGCCTGCATTAAAGTGTATGTTTCTGTATACGTACTAAATTATAAGTTTACGGGGGACCAATAAACAAGCTAGATGCAGAAAATGGAAGAAACGCGCGTTGTGGATATTGTTAATTAGATAAAAATATAAACCTTTAAAAAGACCATCACCTAACAACTTAAGTTTTTGCGGTGAATTAATTTTTTACATAGTATCGGGTCTTTAATGACCACGAGATCACAAATTCGATCCTCACCGCTCCCACATTCTAATGGAATTAAGTAAAACACAAGGTCAACAAAAGATTGGGCCTATGAAGAGGGGGTGTATTAGAGAAAAATATACTCCATTAAAAAGCCCTCACCTAACGGCTTAACATTCTGGATTGAATTTATTTTTTATAAATGTCATAAATATTAGTAGGATAATTAATGAAATAATTATTTTTTGAAATTTCTAGAAAAATCGTTTAATCTGATCAAGTCAGGTAGAATCACACGTTAGAAAGTTGATCCACGTGTTTGGTGGTATATTCATCAAATCTTCTAGTTTTGATGGAATATTAATATGAAGAAGCCCAACACTTTGATTTAATTAAGGGTTGAGATCAAGTGATGGCATCAACTACCAATATTCCAAAACGGGATCACTTCGAAATTTCTCAAGATATCAAACAATTTCATCATATAAAAAAATTTACAAATTGATAGCGTTCATATTTTTCATTTATGGGATTTCTATATAAAAGAAATCTAAAAGGGGCTGCAATGGCCTAGTTAATTTTGAAATCACTCCTAATAGTTTAATTTTGCAACTAAAGATGTTATCATGTTTAATTTGATTGTTCGTATAAATTCTACACGCTTCAAAACTCACATCGACCGGGTTTCCGTGACCCGATGAGGGAACCGATTCGAGCATTTGTTTGAATCGGTCAAGCACTTGACTCGGTTTAGGCCGTTTCACTTGGCCAAATCTCAGTGACTCGGTGGATTAAACGAAGCCTCATTGACCTTTTTTTTATTATAGAAAATTAACCCATTTTTGTAAGGTTGCTTCTTATTCAAAACAAAAGGAGGAGGGAGGAGGGGAGTCTTAAGCAAGCTGGAGCTGTATCATGAGCCGGAAGAAAGATCCTAAAAATAATTTGATTTTTCAACTTAAAAAAATAAAAAAGAAACAAAGCTCTAGTTGGACTATCTATAATAGCCAACTTTTTAGCCCTCTCCAAATATGCATTCATTCTTTTTTTCCTATTAATATATTATGTAATTGAAAAAAGCCTATATTTTATGAAAGCATTTGGATAATCGGTCGATTATGTTTTTATATTTATAAAGAAATATCCATAGTGCCGTAATTTTTTATCTGACATTTGCTCTGTATAATCTCAAAGTGCATAAAATCTTGAAGATCGCTACTAGAAAAAACTTGTATAGCACTATACAAGTTTTTTCTAGTAGTAGATGATGATCTTATTCTGTCTCACTTTTTTACCAGTTTGTTATGGTCGTTGATTCGCGAGATCCACTTTTAACATTGATTCACAAGTTTCTTAGACCTCTTTGAAAAGGTTGGAATCAGGAGAGATAATGAGATGCGCCAACATATCTTACATAATTTAGTTAATATTATTTTTATTTTGCATTAGTTAATATTTCTCATTTACTTTTATGCATTTCAGTCACCTTTACGAGGGTTAGATTAAAAAATTGAAAATTATGCAAACTGTTAAGATATAAAAATTTAATGCTTTCACTTTCAGTTGTATATAGAGATAACATTCTTCTTTCACTTATAACATTTATTACCATTCGCTTCCTTCATATAATTACAAGTAATATATTTCTATATTTTTTAATCTGTGTAAACAGTACATTTGATTGAACCAATGACCCAATACCTCGACTGATTCGATGATCGATCCGAGTTTTAAAACACTACTTTCATCTGTTCGCCAAATAATTGGTCATTTTTTTGGCTGCTACTATTTATAAGAGTATTGTTTCATAGATGATGTAAAAATAATAATTTCCATTCAGATTTGTCCATGAAATCGGAGTAACCAATATATCAGTAATTGTGTTTCAATCCCCTGTATTTGATGACGTACGAATGTGACTCTTGAATTTAAATTAAGCTGAGAAAATAGAAACAATGTTATTTTCCATCAATGAAGCAAGTGGGCATATATTTTTTTTGCCACAGAAAACAAACAAAAATCCTATCCTCAAGCAAAATGAGTTCCCCAAACAACTATAGGTGATTTTACTTAGTACATTTGAATTCTCTCTTTTTTAAGTTAGAAATTATTTTTAAATTAAAGTTAAAAAAAATAGCTTAAAAAAAAACCTAAAAGTTATTTGGTGATTACATAATTTTTTTAGCTTAAAAGTTACTTAAGAACACATTTCAAGAAAAGTATGTCTCTTTTTCTATCTCTATGATTCTTCATTTCTTAAAAAGTGCACAACTCAAGAAAAACTGATAAGAACTATAAAAAAATCCTCCTAGCTAGCTTTTGGCTTTTTTTTCATTATATAAAAAAGAGTTTTTTATTATAAATTTTTTTCTCAAAATCTATTTAACCTAATTTATGCTAATAAATTAGGCATATACTATACTAATCAATAGATTCCGATATCGGAATCTATTGATTAGTATAGTATATGCATGCAAGCTGTATTGGCGGGGTTGTATCAAATTATTTATGAAAATAAAGCGCTCTATAGTTCAGTTCGGTAGAACGCGGGTCTCCAAAACCCAATGTTGTAGGTTCAAATCCTACTGATACTAAAATCATTGAACAGAAGTCTAAAGTCTTAAACTGACCTTCTGTGGGTTCGAATTTAAAACAAAGAAATAGGAGGTCATACACAACAGAGATGTTAATTAATCAAAAGTCCAACTAATCACCACGTCGGTGTTGTAAATATGCAGTTACAAATAATCCACCCAAAGTTATAGAAATTAGACCTAATACAATTCTAAATAGAAAAACTTCAATCATTTTAATTTGTTTGAAACGAAAGGGAGGGGTAATATCTATCCTTAAATTGGATATTCATAGAGAAGCTAAAAATAAGAATCCAAAATCACACTTATCAGAAAAGTAGGATCAGACCTTTAATTAGAACCCCCACTTGAGCCGTAATGCTGTGGATCAGTTATATTGACATAATTCAACGCATCACTTGCAGGTCATTTCCTCATCTCACACACCGTGGGGTCCATTAAGCCAGAACGATTATGACTCATTTATCATTAGGGAATCTTAGTCACCTGAATAAATCTTTGGTACTACTGTTGTATCTAGATTTAGTACATCTCATCAATGAGAGCAGTATACATCAGATGAGAGAGAAAAAATTGACAATAAAAAAATAATTTTATCTCACACACCGTAATATTTTCATTAAGATATACTGAACGATTATGACTCATTTATCATTAGGGAATCTTAGGCACCTCTACGCGCTATCAACAAAGCTTCCATTATGCAGAAATCACACTAGAACCACTGTGCCCTTAGACACCATCACCCTTGCTCTTCATCATCGCTTGAGACCATTCACGATGACTGATAGAGCCTTAATTAGTCTATATTATCACCTCTAAAATTATTATTGTTATATTGAATTTTTTTTTTTTTTTTTTTTTTTGATAAATATTGAAATCTTTACCCCTTCTACGAAGCAGATACAATCTCACCACGCAAATAGTTCAAGTAATACTAAGTTCACATATAGATGCTAGTAATAAGTTATTAGGATTGATTAGTGATTGAGAGGTGTAAAGAATCAATTCAACCCAAATGAAGACTTTTTTAATGGTTTATATCATTCTTTAACACATCCTCTCACGCTAGAGCCATTTAGTTTTGAAGCGTAGATATTGCATAAGTCCAATTTTTTTGTTTACCTTATGCTTGTTTAATTCCACAAGTGGAGAACGGTAAGGATCGAACTCGTGACCTTGTACTCAAGAACCAATTTAACCCAAAATCTTAAGGTGGTGAGTGAGAGCTTTTTAATTATTTATATTATTCTTTAACAAGAGTTTTGGATAATTTGTATTAGCTTATCTGTTCAATTCTCATTTGTATATATAAAAAAAAAAAATAGATGCGAGTAAGTGAGTAACGAGGTGTAGAAGCATTAAGAAAATTGCAAAAGGTTCACTTGAGTCTTGGGTGAAGAAGCTATTCATTCCTATACCGTAAAATGCCTAGCAAGACAGAAGGTCATTCATTGTATTATGTGTATGTATTTTACCCACAAGTCTATCCCAACTATAAATTGGGGCTTCATCAGTGGTTGCAACTTCCTTCTCCTTGTCAAATTTATCAAACAAAGCTTGTAACATATTCTTGAAAGAAACCTCAAAGAATCGTTGAGAATGATATATACCCAGTTGACTAAGACATCTAATTTCTTTATAATTAACACCTCTGGCGAGTTCCTTCATATATGAACTTCGGCCTTCATGAATGAAATTAATGCCGTAAAATTGCTTTCAATAGAGATTTTCGCATATGTAATTAATACAACAACAGATACGGATCTTTTGTGATTTATTTTGAATGTTTTTTTTTTGTATAGAAATGGAAAATGAATTTTATTTCATTATTATTATTATTATTATATAGGAAAAAATATTTCTACAGTTAATGCAGATAAGTTATCTGCATTTATTCTCAAAATGATGTCGCTTGATATTGAAATCTTAAAAAACTATAAATATAAAGACTATTATAACCCTAAAATAAATTAAAATTATAAAAAATCATGATTTCCATCCCAAAACGATGTCGTATTGGGCTTATTGCATATAATTATCTGCAATAGAAAAAACGAACCCTATTATATATTTAAGAAAGATCAAAAAATCAATAACTACTGATTTATGTGACGAGTCGTAGGAATGAACAAAAATATCTTAGGGGAGCCAACCCTATATGAGCCCAATAATGTTCGAACTAAACTAATCGGATAATCGATAAATTGATTATAAAGCCAAACAAGATTGAAAATGCTTTCTATTTTATGCTTGATACACATAATAACCATGAATACATAGAATCAGAAATGTAAAGAAATAATAAAATACCTGGAAAATATTAAAGAAAATTACATTTATAACTAGCATTTCTTAAAAAAAATATATTCATAATTAAATTAAAGTAATCAAATAAATCATGATTCCAATTTTATAAAAGATATGTACATAAGTCACTTGAGCAATAGTGGTAACCTGACTCGACATCAAAGATAGGAAATTTCCTTCCCGAGCTAATAAATACTAGTTCCTTGAAGACAAAAAAAAAATACGCAGATGACAATTAAATAAAAAAATTAATTTGTAATAAGTTAGAAATGTATAGTTACCGGTTCTTATTTATACATAGAATGGAATGACTATCCTGTAATTTCTACGTTGGATGATAAATACTCATTCCGATAAACATAAACTAGGACAAGAATCAACTACCATTTCAATGTATCAAACGTTAAAAATGAAAATGAAAAATTTGCTTATTCTTAACATTATGCATATTGTGCACTAGCATCTATTACACTAAAAAAATTATATTCATAATTAAATTAAAGTAATCAAATAAATCATGATCATCCATTTTTATAACAACCAACTCTATCAACACCACCGAGAAATAAGCTAAAGCGATTCTCATCAACCACTGGAATGAATTTATATCCTTTAATAAATGCTATTTCCTTTATTGTTCACAAAAAATGATTTGTGCAAGATTTTAATTATATTAAATAAAAAAAATTACATTATAATAAGTGGTTATGTATAGTTACTGGTTATCAAATTAAAATTTTTTTTTTTAAATTTTTATTTCCATTTTACTAATATAAAGCTAATTATTTTGAGCCTACATAGTGCATTTTTTTTTAAATTTTTCCCTAATGATGTTGTAATAATTAAATTGTTGCATTTAAGCATTTTTTGTAATATACAATTTCAAATATTATTAAAAAAAATAAAATATTAATAAAATAGAATAAAATTAAAAAAAATTATACATTTTATTACGCATATTAATTATTGTACATATTTATACATATATATACAATAAAATGTAATAAAAGTAAAAATGAGAATTAAAAAAAGAAAAAAGTAATGAATTTCAGAATATCTAGAATGTAAAATGTGCCCTATATATATAGGAGGGGAGATTTAAATCAATTTCTACAACGGGGCAACAAGTCTTAAACTGAAGTAATTATTTTAAATGTCATCGTGTGTATGTATATATATATATATATATATATATATATATATATATATATATATATATATATATATATATATATATATATATATATATATATATATATATATATATATAAAAGTCATTCACCAGTGTAAGAGTGATTATCTCAATCGCATGCAATAGTCATTTTGAGGCAATTTTTATTTTTTTTTTGATAAGAAGAGGCAATTTTTTTAATCACTTGCAGAATGTAATCTGAGGTATATATATATGTGTGTGTGTGTGTGTGTGTGTGTGTGTGTGTGTGTGTGTGTGTGTGTGTGTGTGTGTGTGTGTGTGTGTGTGTGGAAAACCACCTCAAGAGTATTATTCTTGACCATTGAGAGAGATCCAACGACTCACATTACTAAAAAAATTGAGCTGTTAGATATAAGTGGTATCAATGGTCAATATTGAGAGTGTAATTACAGTTGTGTAAAATGATCCTGACCTTTTATATATATATATATATATATATATATATATATATATATATATATATATATATATATATATATATATATATATATATATATATATATACTTTTTATCATGGTGGCTCACACAAAAATACCAACTTTATCTGAGATCAATATTTTAATTCTATTAATTCATTTAGTTTTTTATTTTTTATTTTGGTACAAAAGATTTAAGAAGAGATGGTGCCACTCTAAGGTTACCTTAAATTTTATTGAAAATTTACCTTAATACTTACATAATCTCTTTATATATTCTTAACCTTTCTATCTCTATATCTTCATCTGTTTTAAGTTGTCTTTGTACTTCTTTCGTCGGCCATTCCTATTTCAAGTGTATTTTTTCTTTGAATATATTCGTTGTTCTTCAATTCAAAGAGACATACAACACTAAGTTAGAAATTCACAAATTTTAAACATCTATTTCAGGAGAAAATTAATGTTAAAAAACACATTAAGAAACTAAACTAACGTCCATTTTAAATATTAAAAGACTAAATTATTATTTAAATTTTTTAAAAACCTAACTTAGTTTCGTACCATTAATTTTAGTATCTTGTCATATATAGACTTTCTTTATCCTCATAGATTATTCACAAATGAGGTACAGTGGTACACCATACATTGATCGTGTCATCCAATGAGTGGTTGATTCTCACCCGAAAGAAAAGAAATCATATTTGGTCGAAAGCAGGACCAAGACCGACGTTACGTACATCTGCACGACTAAGTCGCTTGCATGCATGGTGCATGTTGTGTACTTGTGTTGGCTCTGAAATTCATGCGGGTTCTTCTATCTTCTGTCTATTTACAAGCGTAACATTGAAAGTTTGATACCAATCATATTATATGATATAATTTTGTCTTATATAACACATAAAAGATGAATAAAACCTATTTTTTTTTTTTAATAAATCTCATTCATTTTTTATGTGTTGTATGAAAAATATTATCTCATACAACATGAGATCATATTCCCCATATATAAATATAATAAAGATGACTTAATCTCATAGATTATGGGATTGTTATAAGGGGAGGAATCTTTTGATTATATGTAAATTTAGAAGTCTTACTCCCCATATAAGCTGTTAATTTTTGTTTATCAAACAACTATCATTTATTTAAAATTGATAATTAATTAATTGATATAAATCAATAAATCGTTAGTTGAACGAAAATCAATGGTTAAGATAAGGAGTAAGACTTCTAAGTGTTACCCCAAAGTGAAAATATCCCCCAATATATATATTTATTGTACAAATTAAAGAAAATATAATATTGATTGCCAACTTGCATAGCCAGATAGTTAGAACGGACAGAACAATTGTAAACATCAATAGTTACGGTTTCCATAATTGAGTCGGCTCGGCTTACTTTTATTTTATTAGCATTTTTTTGAACTTACGGTCAATTAATGCACATATGTGATTGAGGAATTTGGTGATCATGATTCTTGATTGATGGATTCTTTTTTTCTTTTTAACCTTATTGTATGCTTCTAAAATTAAGTGTTAACTTATATATGTGTCATGAAGCAATTTGACCATATATATATATATATATATATATATATATATATGACTTATCGTTTCTCCAGTTGCTTGAGATGACTTTATCTCCGGCTATTAAATTATAACCATATAAAAATGGATCAATAGTGATAAATAAAGAGAAAGGAAAAAGGAATCATAACCATTCAAAGGTGAATATATATATATATATATATATATATATATATATATAACGACGTAGTTTTTAAGTGGATGAAGATAAATATATCTCAAACTATTTGAGAAATATTTTTCCCATATATATATATATATATATATATATATATATATATAGGGTTCGGTTTTTCTACAATCAATGTAGATAACATGAAATAATTGATCTCTTTCAAAACGACGTCATTTTGATAGAAATCATATATATATATATATATATATATATGTGGGTATTTATTTCAGGGTTATAATAGCCTTTTTCCTTATATTTTTTAATTTTTCAAAAAAAAACGACGTCATTTTCTTTGTGTAGCGAGAGAAAACTTATCTATTTTAACTGTAGAAACATTAAAGTATATATATATGGGGCAAGTTATATTTACAATTTTTTTTGTTTACAAACTCTTACAAACTACATTATCTTCTTAAAAGAAGAGAAAGGAAAAAGGATTTCATTATGTTCTCCCAAAGGTGAATCAATTTGTATAAAAAAATTCAAAAAAGTTTGTAAACGACATAATTTTTATATATATATGGTAAAATCATTTCTGCAGCTGCTTTACGTACAACAACGACAGGTGTATGGTTATGATTCCCCATATTTAATTTGATCTAAGTTGAATTCAAAACCTTGGACATTTTCCTTTACCCCATGGGTTTTCAAAAATTAGATAATATTGTTCATTGAAATACAACAAATGGTGACCAAGTCAAGATGGTCATTTTAATTTCATTTGCTAGCTATCTTTCTTGGAATTTACAGCTGTTCGATGCATCTTGAAGGTAAAGACCCACGTTTGGTGAAAACTTCACAAACACACTTGCCCTTGTTTTCTTCAATGACTTTATACTCAAATTCTTTAACTTCTCATGCATGGTGATTAGTAATTAGAAAGCTCCACCCCCCTTTACACTTTCATATTAATTGCAGGTAACCCTCAAGTCAGTGTTTCTTGCGGATAAGCTTTGCTCATATAAAGCATTAAAACCTGAATTGAAGAAAAGTTTGTCTCACCATGCAAGTAAGCAGCTGAATCATTAATCAAACAGCTGATCCTAAAACTTTTCAACTATATAGATACCTTCTTCTACTTTTGAATAAGGGATTTATAAAATCATTTCTTCAACCTTTTGTAGAGCTTTTATTTTTAAACAATTTGAAGCCCTGAAAGCATATTATACATCATGTCACTTTTTGTGTGTTGTAGAAGGACAAGGAAGCTATTAGCAAAGAGGGGAAAGATATGGAAATTGAAGGGACTCGTGCAAAGGAGGAAACCCTACCACCTGGATTTAGATTTCACCCTACTGATGAAGAATTGATATCTTACTATCTCATCAACAAGATATCAGATTCTAGTTTTGCATGCAAAGCAATAGCTGATGTAGATCTCAACAAATGTGAACCATGGGAGCTGCCAGGTACTTTTTATTATTATTTTTTGTTTAATTGATGATTCAATTCATATATGGAGGCATGATTATATATACTATATCTAGTTACAAAAATTCATTTGATTTTGCACTTTTCTTTACTTTTGCGTTCTCATTTAACAATAATAGATGCATCAATATTGTTTGTTTCGTTCATTACTTGATTTCTTGTATTTTCATCCATGTTATTCTGAAGTCAACGCCATTTAGGGTTTCTTCATTATATATAAGATATAGGATATTAGACCTTTTTTATAGGCAAGCAAGCGATTTATACTCTTATTCCAATTCTCTTCACATACGACGTCATTTTGGGGCGGAAATCATGGTGTTTTTGTAATTTTAATTTATTTCAGGGTTATAATAGTCTTTATATTTATAATTTTTTAAGATTTCAATACCAAAACGACATCTTTTTGAGAATAAATGCAGATAATTTACTTGCATTAACCGCATAAACATTTTCCCTATAACATAATATTGTTTTTTCTTGTGATATGGTTAACATTTATGTACTATATTTAATTTGATGTATCCTCCAGTTTAATTTCTAAAACAAATTAATACAGCAAATTAATGATTCTCATCTACTTAATTTACTCTTGGTCATTTATATTGATTTTCTCTAGAAGTTATATACAAATTTTTTTTGCCTGTGAAATAGAGAAGGCGAAGATGGGACAAAAAGAATGGTACTTCTTCAGTCTTAGAGATCGTAAATACCCTACGGGTGTGAGAACCAATCGAGCAACGAACACTGGGTACTGGAAAACCACAGGGAAAGACAAAGAGATCTTCAACAGTGTCACATCGGAGATGGTTGGTATGAAGAAGACTTTGGTTTTCTATAAGGGCAGGGCTCCTAGAGGAGAAAAAACCAACTGGGTTATGCATGAATATCGCATTCACTCAAAATCCAGCTTCCGAACCAACAAGGTATAAATTATATACACATTATATAACATATAAAGCTCTTTTTGGCTCTTCAAATAATTGATTTGAAACCTTAGAACAATAACCTCATCATGCAGATATTTAAAAAAAAAAAAAATACCTTTTTTTTGTTATGTAACGTGGAGGTATCCCCACTTAACCTCATCCAGTCATCTTGCCCTTGGAGTATGACCTTAAGACTAGCTTCGCATTGAAACAGATGGTGCATTGGATCACTGTCACAGGAGGAAAGGGTGTGACTAATTCCCTTTTGAGGAAGAGGTGGTTTCCCTCTAGCCCCCAAAACAAGTATTTTGTTATTATACATATATATAAACAAGGAAACATATTCAGAAAATAAATTATACAATTGAGGAATCAATTTATACCAATATAAAAATAAGAATTATTACACCTGTCATTAATTGTTGATTCTACTTAATTAGAATCTAATAATTCTAATTTATTAGAGATGAAAGTTTATGTGAACGGTTAATAATTAATAATAAGTGAGAGAATTCTCTCTTTTTCTTTGGTCAAGGGAGAGTTCTTACTTTGAAAGTTAATATTTCTCCAATTATATAATATCTATTTATTTATAAGGGTAAGTTATATTTATAAATTTTTTTTTTACAAATTTTTACAAACAACACTACATACTATGTATGGGGTAGTACGTGCTCAAATAATTTATAAGAGTTTGTAAATATAACCCTACTCTTATTTATAACTATAATTGTATTTATAAGGAATGTTATATTTACAAACTCTTACAAGCTACGTTATGTCTGACCAGTCATACTTTGATCAAGAATGTATGACAGGTCACAGGTCAGAGTGTAATTTGTAAAAAAAATTTATAAACGTTATAGTCTATAATATATCACCGCCTATTTCACCATGAACATTACCCAATTTTTTTTTTTAGCAAGAACTAACATAATTAACGCCCACTACTGTGATATCCAGCAGGATGAATGGGTGGTATGCAGGGTATTCCGGAAGAGTGGTGGTGCAAAAAAGTACCCTTCTTCTAACCATACAAGAGCAGTGAATCCTTATAGCCTAGAAGTTGGTACTACTAGTATTATGCCACCACCAATGATGCAGCTAGGAGATCCTGCTACTCATTTCCTTTATGGAAGGAACTACATGAGCAGTGCAGAGCTAGCTGAAGTTACTAGGGTTTTAAGAGGTGCTGGATCCACCAGTGTTAACCTACCAATGCAGTCTCATTTGAACTACCCAGTATCAGCACCAGGAGGAGGAGGATTAGGATTCACCATTTCAGGGCTTAATTTGAATCTGGGTGGTGGTGGTGGAGGAGGATCAGTTGCTACAACACAACCCATTTTGAGGCCAATGCCACTGTCACAGCCATCTCATCATCATCATCCTTCTCACACAATGTCTCAAGTTGTGCATGATTTCAGTTCCAACATGATGTCAGCTAGTAGCACTCTTGCTGCTGAGAATGTAGGGTATGGTGCAGCAATGAGCAATAATGCAAATCCTCACAGCAATAGGTTTATGGGCATGGACAATTGCATGGATCTAGATAGCTACTGGCCTTCTTACTGAATTTGGTAGAGGGCGAGCCTCGAGAGCAATAAGGTTATTTCTTGTGATCGGAAGGAGAAAGGTACAAAGGTAAAAACTGCGTACAATCAATCTTCACCTCTATCATTGCAGGTTTGAGAGCTTTGTGCACCGAGAGTTTACCTTTTATTGTACTTAAACTATAGTTGGATCAGCTACCATACCATAAAAGTTTATGCTTTTTCAAGTGTTTTTTAAGTTTCATGCGGGTAAATACCCCGCAATCCAAGTCCTTTTGCTTTCTGCACCAAGAAACTTTTTTTTTTAATGTTTATCAATTACTCTCTTTTCTTAAGTGAGAACCACTATATATAAAGAGACCGTGATTGTATTTTTATTTTCTCCCTTGTTTGTGAGTTATTGCGTTTTGTTGTTATTTTCATATACTGTTGATGGAGACTTGGTAATAGTATTGATTAGAAATATTATTGTGAGTACCAACTATTTGATTGCACATAAAATATATTTATTTGTTTTTTTTAACGGGGATTGGTTGATTGAATTCCTTTACAAGGGACTTAATTAAAAGTTTTGTGGATCTTGCATGGAACCAATCCAGATGCAAAACTTTGATGTAAAAAAAAAAAATTGTGATGTGGAATGCATGATCCAATTTAATAGACTCCATATACCTAAAAATTTCATGTAAGATGATGTGCAAACATTTTCCATTTAAATGTACAAACTCATGGACGTCATTGTGTAGGAATTTGATTCCTTCGCAGATTATTAACAACTGATCATATCCAAAACATATAGGTAGAGCCGTAGAGGCTGCTTCAAATTAAGAGGGTAAACGCATATGTGTTAAATGATGACATAAGTTAAGGATGTGCACGGAAAGGGCGTATGAATGACATTCTTTTTCTTTTGGGCAGTAGTTTTTGTAATTTTAATTTATTTCAAGATTATTTAGCTTTATAATTTAATTATTTAATTTTTTAATCCTTATAGAGTTATAGTTTAATTAAATAACGTATATAATATTATCTTGATTTTTATTAATTCGCACGTTTTGTAATATGTTTTTGAAGTGACTTTTTGGAGGTTAAGAAGTAATTTTTTGCTGCCACTAATACTACATCAGGCAAGAACTTTTCTTTTTAGACTTGAAACATATATATAATACACATGTTTAGAATAATTACTCATACTTAATTGTTGAATCGCAATACATATCGTGTATCATTTGATTGATTTATTATATCGTGAATCGTAAAATAGAAAAATATAAAAAAAACTAATTTAAAAATATATAATATACTTAATATATATAAATTTAAATTTCAAAAATGATCTAATCAGCAAAATATATAAGTAATAACTAAAGTACAAATCAATTATTCTCCTATTCATCAATTATCAATATTAATTTTATCACTATTATCACTATCAGTATCTTATCATTCTTGTTGATAATATCATTATGTTTATCAAGCTAGTTGACATTATATTGTTCTTGTATGATAATATCTTCTTTTATCATTTCTTTTTTGCGATTTTGAAATATACCAAAATATATATACATACTTTTATTTATTTTTATTTTCTTTATTAATCCAGATTTTTCAAACTTTAAAAAAAATACATAACAAAGTATATACTTAGTTAATTATTTTCTTTATTAATATAGATTTTTCAGATAAGAGATTGATTTTTGAATATAAATTACAAATCAAATCTTAATTATTATTATTTTATCAATAATAATTTTTATAGATTTTTTTTAAAAAATTTAAAATCACAAATCAAGTTGTTATTTCTTTTTTATATTAAAAATTATGAATTTTAATTTATTTTTGTATCGTATGATACATGATATAGCTAGTATCGTTTCACATGATAAAATATCGCATCGTTCGATATAATCTTGTCAATCATATCGTATTGTGTATATATCATACAATACTAATAACTATAACTCATAGAAGCAGCAAACGTCATAACTTTACTTAGTTATAAAGGCCTGGATACTATTATCTCAAGAATTAAGTTTTCCAAAAAACTTAAATTTGCTTACTGACGGATTATGTCCTTCGCAAAATGTGATATTTTTAGAGTGAGTTTGATAAGGTTTTTTCTTTTTCTTTTTTTACCAAGGAACTATCTTTTAAAATAAAAGTGCTTTTTATTTAATGTGTGCATTTTTATCTAAAGCTCAATGACAGCTTCCAGACCACAATTATGCTAGGAAAAACTCCCTATCTAAAGTCTAAGAAATTTATATTAATTAACAATTAAATTTGATCTTAAAATGCATAAAACCTGACTAGCAGTGAAACATCTTTCTCAGGGAAACAGAAAAATTGGAGCTCTAAATCACTACGGAAAAAAGCTTCTTTAAGCTGGGAAGCTGATTCCCCTTGCAATCTTTGCTTGCAGCATTTGAGGATTCCACCTTATTGCATCCTTATGGTCTGCAAGAGTTAACACTTAACATTCCTCGTGGCATGTATAAATTGTATTGTTGCCATTAAGATTGTGTTATCAATGTGTCACATTTTTCTCTCACTTTCTGCTATCATGTTGTGGATGAAGTTCAAGACGCTCCAAGCCTTTAATACCATTATTTTTTAGGAGGTTGGTTGAACATTAATGTGCCATAGCATGTGTAATTCAGTGTAGTACTATATACCACCAAAGCAGTATTTAACGCTAGCACTTTTCTCACGTATTTTATGGGACTGTAGTTGTAAAACGTCCTGGTGGTGCACGAACAATTTCATTTTTGTGGATATAACAAGACGTAACTAATGATTACATAAACCTACTTTATGTGATTTCATTTTGAAGAGCAAAAACTACCATACTGTTTTTTCCCCATTAGGGGTTACCCTATTGCAGAAGAGATGACTTCTTCACCCCACAAGAAAGAAAAAAATGGAATTTCGTGTGGTGACATTGTCTAAGGTGGAGCATCTTGCTTTTGGACGTTTACAAATCTTTTTGAATTCCTCATTGTGTAGTGTGTGAGAATTGGAAATCTGGAAGGTGGCAGTGTTGGACATATATCTCCCATACCTAGTTTCCTAAATGGAAGTATGAAATAACTAAGGGATACTATTTTTCTCCCCATTAGGTGTGTCATGAGATAAAATATCTAATGCAACAGAGACAGCTAAGAATACACCAATTGGTCCAATACTTTTTCAAAAAATAAATAAATAAATAAAAGTAGTGGACCTCACTACTTTGTCTTGTTGATGCAACATAAGATAATTATTTCCCAATAACTAATGCAATGTAACATTTCCTTTTCAGTTAAAGAGATTTACTGTTTTATTAGTGCAGTTGATCCATGTACGTCATCTTGTTTTTCGCTAACCATAGTTCAATATTATGCTGAAAACATGCTATTCTGTATCCTGCAGATGCATTTTTCATAATCACATGTGGGCTTATTGGGGGCTATGTATTTCTTTCCACCATCGTGACTTGGATTGTCTATGATTTGTTGTCCTACAACATAACCTTATTTCTCATGGTGTTTCTCTTCAAGTTATCACCTAAATTTAATACTTGTTACTCTTGAATAATCACCTCAATGCTTATCTTTATTATTCATAGAAATTCCTAATTAGGTTGACTTTACCTACTGTAACTATTAATATGTATAAAAAGATTTTTTTACAGAGATACATTTATAATATTACACACAAACTTGCACATACTAAATGTTGATTTATTAGTACCAAAGTAGTGCCTACATATAATGTCTATAGTGGGTGATTGTAAAATCTATCTAAGAACGAGTCCAAGGTTGTTAGGAAACGAACATTATTTTACTTGCACCTGCATAACATAACAAGAGTATGAAAATATTAACCAAAAAAAAAAAAATAATTCTTGTTCACACCGTTTTTTATTTTCCATCTATCAGGAATTCAGAAAGAACTGCTGTTCTGTTTAGTTAAATAAAATATCAAGCAATTTTTTTCTCTTCTTGACTATTGAGAAAATACATAAGTAAATATAACAAATTCGAATGAGTATAGCCACTGAATTTTAAAAAATAAAATACATATCAAAACACAATTAAGATTGTTTTAAATCTCTGCTGTTAGAATAATATAACGACGTGACAACAACTACAAGAGTTGATAACAAGACTGCAACACATGTAACTCCGGAAACAATTTCAGCATGTGCCTTTCTTCCAGAAGGTATACTCCAAACAATACCAGCATCGAATAGATTAGCATCATCAATTTTCAATTTGAAGAAGCAATTACGATTTTCCACGTTTTCCTTTGTTCTGCAGCGCACTAACATATCCGGTGCACCAAATTCAACTGTGGAGTAGCCGCTTTCATTCAGAGGCTGCAAAAAGAAGAGGTAAAGATAGGAATTGATGAAATCCTGTAGAGTACTTGCTAAGGACAAACTATAGTTATATAGTATTTTGTTCAAGCCACACCTATTTTGTTCTTGCAAATGGACAAACCTATAGATATACTAGTATAGTATTACAATGGTGTATTGTTAAATACTTGCATATCTTGATCTCAAGTTGAAGAAATTATCATATGATGATACTGCCTTCAAAAGATACATACCCTACTTCCTTTGCATAACATTAGACTCAAATAAATATAAAGGGCAAGCTTAGCTGAAAATGGCATTAAGAATTTAAGATATAAACTGAAACATAATAACCTTACTTGATATCGTGCATGCAATGGAAGCTCTATTTTGATATTACTTGGCTCTAGCAATATATTTGGGTCAACATCTAAGTGGATTTCAACAGCAGAACGATTGGACAAGAATGAAGGCAGCTCCAGATTTGTGTCACCAAAAACAGGTATATCATTGAACACTGCAATAAAAAGTGTTATTAACTTGAAAAAACAAGGCAATATTCTAACACTCCCCCCTTAAGTTAAAACTTTGTAAGCTTTAAGTTTGCTAAAAATAAATCCTTTGGAAAAAAATAAAAATAACCAAATAATATAATTTGGGCTCCCACAAATCATTGTTAGAAAGGCAACTCGAGGATGCTGAAAACAACAACTCAACAAGATTGTTGCAATGACCATCAGCCTAAAGAGCTGGTTGAAATATTATGTGATCATACATATCAGTATTATGATAAAAGGTCAATTTTCCCTCCTTAAATTGGACATAGGACACTGCACACACACGGACATATCAGTGTTTTATGCAGAGAGTGTGTGCCTTGCGCCATTACAGTGCAATAGCGCAGCAATTGATAACACAGCCTAACTATTAGCGCTAGAGAGTAGTAAGTTAGAATAGTTAGGCTGTTAAAGTTGTAGAGGTAGGGAATTAGCTTAAATGGGAGGAGACAAGCAATAGTTTTGCTGTAGAAAGGGGAAACTCTTTGTGAAAGGTAATCTTGCAGGTGAATTTTGTTCTTAGGTCTCTGTTTGTAAATCAATAAACATTACAAAAGTATTTTTTCTTTTCTTTTCATTTCTCTCCTTTTTTTAGCTCTGTCTCCGAAAACTGAGAATCCACTTCTGGATTCCTAATACAATCACATCAATGAGATCCCATGCTATTACTACCTACCACTACAACATACGAACAACAACTTTGTAGGATAACTGTCCTGCCCATCAAATTTTACTCATGAACATTTACCATACTCTATAACATAGGCTACAACGTGCACAATAACCCATTCTTAGGCACTAGATTTATTGTGACCAGAAACATGCCCTCATGTCTTGACAAAACCCAAAGTAGTCACCAACTCAGCAATAATATCCAAGAGTTTTGAACTGAAGACATGCTTTGATTAGTAACACTTACCCTTTCTCTTTAGCACAGTGCTATACACCCTTACACTGAGACTAATCTTGAACAAAATAACCCATTAATAGAAAAGAAAAGAAGAATAAATTCCCAAAATTTATGCATGTGAAGAGTGAAAACAAGCTTTGCCATCGATGTGCATATACCATGTTCCCAGGAGTGTCGCAAGAAATAACTAGAAGAAAATAGTTATCAGTCAATCAAGTCTTATTGGGGAATCTGTTAATGTTTTACAACAAAACCATAATCAGAAATTGGCAACTTCAAGAAAACAATTTAAATATGAAGTTGTGGTGTGAGTGGAACAGTAAGACCAGGGTGGACAGGAATACACAAAAAATAAAAAATAAATTATCCTTAAAGCATGTTCATTACAACTAGAAGAATATGGTTAAAATTGTAGGCTTAGGTAGAAAAAAAGAGAATAAAATGTAAATAGATAAAAAAAAAGGAGGAAACCCTCTCATTATGAACAATAAGCATGATAACTGATAAGGTATACTGGATATTCCCATGCCCAATTTTTTACAAGGCAGCTCATTTTACAAAAATGGGGATGGGGGAGGTGGGAGAAAAAAAGAAAGATACATCACCACAAGTATTTTTATTATAGTATACTTAGAAGCATGGCTCCAACAGTATATTATACATGAAAATTATACTTTGAACTTTGAAGTGGTATATATAAGTAAGAACAATCTAACCCAAACATAAAACTTACATCCTCTAACTTTGAGTTCAAGTCATGAATCTTTTCCTCAGCCCGGGTTTCCAAGGCCACTTTCTCCATGTTTTGTTTTTCTAGTTCCCCTTTAAGCTTGTATACCTACATAAGGATTTTCAAAGTATGCACAAAAGAATTATAATCAATTACACACTCTAAATAATTCGTAACTACCCTGTTTTTGTAGTTCACCAGAGCGTTCATGAGCCTTCCTAACCTGCTCCTCAGCATTCAACGCCCCATTTTTCTGAGAGAAAAAAACACGACACGGTAGAAAACTAGACATTAGTTTTGAAGCGGTCTTAATTCTTAAGATACAACTAAAAAGAAATAATAAAGAACATCAAAGTATGTGATTCCAACTCTAGTAATGTTTCAGAATGCTCCAAGAATAACAGAATGAAAATTTTATACAAGTTCAATCCCAATATCTCACCTCAAAAGAAGAAATCTCATTCTGCAAGGTCTCAATGCTATTCATCCTATCTTGAATGATTTTTTCCTTTTCTGCTACTATTTCATCCTTCTTCTTCACTTCTTGGGAATTTTTGCTGATGTGAGATTCTTCAAATAAAAATAGGCACAACATGCATTATCCATCAATAAAAGCATAAAAGAAAACCCCATGTCCAGACGATAAAAAATAAGAGGGGAAATATAAGAGCTGCTTGAAATTTGGAGGAAACTATGAATAAAGTCCCTCTAATTGTGAATCAATAACTATCTATAGGAACTATGTATATTCATGTCTCTGGCTTAAGTGCCAATAATTCAAAAATAAGGAAAAAAATAACGATAGATTTATTCATACCTGAACCAAGACACAAAAGAATTTGATCAGATATTGTAGCTAATTTAAATAATTAAAACAAATAACAGAGCTTTCAAGCATCTTCCTCACATTTTTTCATTTTGGCTGGCAAGTGACAATCAGGTGACCATTAAATGGAACCCCACAATGTACCCTCTAGTATAAAGCACTCAAGACCAACCTCATGTTATCAGAGGCTATCTTCATAAAATTACAACACTACATTCAGAAGCATCACACTGAAAATGCATACGCAGATATAGTGACATCCAAGAAGCGCAATATAAAAGCCATAAGCTAAACATGTTTTGCTTGTATAAGTAAATCTCAGACAGACTAAGATGAAGCAAAACAACAGCAACTTCAACAGCACGCGATTCAACACAAAGAGTGTAAACGTAAACTTCAAGTTCATTAACTTAATACAAATTTGGCAACCTCAGATTCAGATTCACTAAAACTATTATTCCATTTATAGAAGCTCTTAAGTTTCGTAACCCGCAGAAGACTAAGTTAATTCAGTTAACAAAACAACCTTTAAGTGAAATCAAACTCCAAAACAACGTTAAAACGTTTCCCTCCATTCTTTTCCATCCAAACATAGGAAGCAGTTTTCACTCAGTGAAATTAAAATAAAACAAGACATGATAGAGAACAGACCAAGAGTTTGGATTTTAGACTTGAGTTGATCCAATTCGATCTTCATAGCCAATGAATCAGAACCTTCGAGTGCGGTTATTTCCGTTGGTTCAGCGCTTTCTCCAATGGGAACATCGGCGCTGAGGTGTGAGAAGATTAGGGTTAGAGAAAAAAGCGTGCAGAGAAGGAAGAAGCGCCATGAAAATGCACACAGTAACGGAAAAAAAAAACAGTTATTGTGAGTAACAGTTATTGCGAGTAACAAAGGATCTGGTCCGGTTCATCGGGTCCGGATCGATCCGGTCCGGTTTTCTAAAACATTGGAAGCAAGTAAAAGGGAAATATTTATTATGCTCAGGACCACTCAATAACTTGGTGCTCCCTCCCACATCACTCTTTTTTTTTTCGTTTTTACCTATGCTAATTTTTTTTTCTTTTTTAATTTTACCCTCTCATTTATATTAAAAGATCACCTAAAAAATAGTGATCTCGAACCATAATAAATTATCTCAGGTAACAGAGGCTATCTGATGTGTGTGATACGTGACTTGCGCTTTGTTTGGTGTCATGTATAATGATTGATACTATAAGTTTATATTATATGTTATGACATTTTCAGTTATTTGGTAGTAATAAACTTATATAGTAGGATCCCTTTATATATCAAAATAATGTATAACTTAATCAGGTCTAGGAGTGGTGGATTAGGCCTGATAAGAGATTGATGTATTAATATTGCTTATAAGTATAATTTCCAAGAATTAATATATCATTTCAATATTTATATATTAAATATTAATTTTTAAAATATTGGAAAATATTATTTTATACAATATCATGTCAAACACTGAATAATATTAAAATTTGATC
This sequence comes from Gastrolobium villosum, assembly GCA_032173675.1. NCBI lineage: Eukaryota > Viridiplantae > Streptophyta > Magnoliopsida > Fabales > Fabaceae > Gastrolobium > Gastrolobium villosum. The sequence continues at coordinate 11,804 of JAVKPL010012833.1, read as the reverse complement.
AAGTCTTATACTATCAAGCCTTATATAATACTGCCCACCAAATATACCCTTATATTACTATTCCAAAACATCGTCATCTTATTGTAAACAACGACGATTTATTTTTCCTTCTTCTTAATTTTGCAGTTAAGAAAATGAGTAGGCTTATATTTAGAAACTCAAAATTTATAAATTTTCATAAATTACATTATGTAGTACGGGTGATATATATTATTTCAGCATATATTACCTGTAATATATAGTGTAATTTATAAATAAAAAGTTTATAAATATAATCTATACTCTAAAAAAATTAATAAATCTTCAACTTCATCCGACACCAGTGTTTTTAAATTCGACTTGGGTATTGACACGGTCGGGATACTGAATTACTTGGTCATTTGTTGGAGTTGACTCGAATATATATAAAAATATATATAAATATGAACGTATAAATTTAATTATATTCTTCATATCTAAAATGAGTTAAATAAGGTTCAGCTCAAAAACAGGAAGCACAAATAAAAATAAATAAAAATGCATGTTATAACTACGTCAATTTAAATTGCAACTCAAACTCCCCATAAACATACTTCTCAATGGCATTGAGCTCATATTTTTTAAATTCATCTACATTGAAATAACATATGTCACATTCTCTTAATTTTTGTGTGTGAAAACATTCTCTTAATTTATTATTCCTCAGATTGCTTCAGTATTGGAAGTTGAAATTTGAGGTCATTGTAGAAGAGTATACTAGTGAATAAAATTATAAAAAGTTTTTAAAATGAGTTCACATTTTTTTCTAACAAAATGAAACAATTTTGCTATTTTGTTTTTTTTTTTAATGCATGACCTGCTCGGGCCACTGAGTTACGGGATTTGACCAGGTTTGGACCAGGTTTGATTGGGTTCGATGCATGACCGATCTAATACTTGACCTGAACAAGTTCAATGACCGATTTGCCGGGTTTTGGGTCGACCTTGCTAGGTCGGACCGGGTTTTACACCAGTGACCGACTCTGACACAATACTCTGAAACATTAATTCTAAAAATATTAGATTTTTACATGTTAAACAATATTTTTAATTTATATATGTATATTAAATTTAATATTCAATAATTTAACAAAAAATAAAATAAAATTTATAATATCCATTAATTTTGCAAAGAAATATAAGATGTAAATATTTACTATTATATTTTTAAATTGAAAATCTCTTATACAATAAAATTTATTCGATATCCAATTTTAATTTTTATTATATTAGTTAAGCATCGATTAATTTTTTTTTTAAAAATATTAGATTTTTACATGTTAATTTTTTATAATGAAATTTAATTTACAATAATTTAACAAAAAATAAATATTATATATATTTTTAAATTGAAAATCTCTTATACAATAAAATTTATTCAATATCCATTTTTAATTTTTATTATATTAGTTAAGCATCGATTAATTTTTTTCATGAATTATAATGAAATTTCAAATATTATATAGTCGGAACGTGTCAGAGTATTCGGGTGTCGAGGAGCATTGGGCACGAAACTTCGGGTTTTTTGAAGTATCGATACAACATAGGCTTTATCTTTACTTTAAAAGGTATGCATAAATACCAACAAAGTGCAATACATTTGATGGATAGCTAGACATATTGATACGGATTTGATTTCTAACTGTGTATAGAAAAGACTTTATCAAAAAAAATAAAATTCATTTCGATGATCTCAACCTCCCAAGAAAAATATGCATAGGTGAATTCTACTCTGGTATGATTATTCAGTACAATAGTACCTCAAAACAACTTGGCTTGAACCTGTAGCATCATAGCGATCTAAATTCTAACTTTCAATCATATATATTATTTTAGAATTTCGTGATTTTCATTTTAGAAAATTATAACTTAATAATTCAAGTGATAAACCAAATCTTTTAACCATTGAAACCCAAATAAAAATTTACAATAGCCCTTCAACTTGTAGTCACATGACTCACATCCTTTTCGGGTAAGCCACCAAGACTTTTTAGAGTTCTTATTACAATTATTTCCTACCACTGAAACATGTAGGTAAAGGTAGGTTCGTCAATTGCTCAACAAATTTATAGATGTGTTCTATCCAAGAGGCTGAATAGATATGTCCTCCTCATTGACACTATGGAGATCTTCGGGTTTTATCTTTTCCAGAGTGTTCGGCAATTGTTGAGTCCCGGGTGGGGTGTTTGGTGCATGAGAAAATTTTTTTATCCGAAAATCTCAATTTTTTAAAATATGATGAAAATATTCAATTTACGATAATATTTGAAAATTTAAAATTAAAAAAAATTCAGTTTACTTTGAATACTACAAAGTACCGCGTAACAAACAGTTATTTTATTGTGTTGGAAATTCAGGTGACCGGCACATCGATATTGATTGAAAATAGACTCTGAGGATGACATAAATGAAATGAGTAAATGACCAATCAATTTAATGTCATAAAATTTATTATGATTAGTTTACATTGGCGCATAAAAAGTGTGTCTATGTACAAATACTTTAATCTTATAAGTTAATGGAAAATCATACTTAGGACTCAAATCATGGTATTTTTATAATTTTAATTTATTTCAGTATTATTATAGTCTTTATAATTATAATTATTTAATTTTCCAGTCCTAAAGCGACGTTATTTTGGGAGTAAATACAGATAATTATCTGCGAAATATTATTCTGTTTATGATATTGATCTTTCATATCCTACTCATATCAAAAAATGTGTTTATTTTTTTCAAAAAAGAAGAAGATAGATCTCACTTTGTTTATCTCTTAATATAAGAAAAATTTTCAGAAAAATAATCCTCTAAGTTAATTTGCAAAAGATAATATGCTTGAGAATGGAATTTTTTTCTTTTAATCAATGATCTTGGGTTTCAGCTTCGAGAATGGAAAATAATATTTTAGGAAGAATTGTCTTTTGTATTAAATCCGACAATATTCGAATCCGACTAATCAAATAGTTTATATATTGCACCACCAACTATCCTCACGGCAAATGGGTTTGGGACAAGAGCATAAATCTAGACCTTATCCGAGTACACTGTTGTTAGCACATTGAAAAAGTCTCTTAACTATTAAGTCAAAGTTATTTATAATTTTAGATTAACATAATATATGTATGTATATAAGAAAATAAAGTTGATAGTATAAACGAAGAATTCAAATTTGAATTCTTTCCACGTGTTTTCTTGGTTTTCAACTGTCTTTGAATTCAAATTGTTTACTTTGTTGAATTCTTTATAGCAGTATTATAAAATAAAATATGTATTTTTTCTTCGGTCTTTATTTTATTAAATGTCAACCTCAAAATGAATGCAAATATATTTCTTATATTGTTAATTTTATTATTATGTGGACGGAGAATAGGGAAGAGAAAAAGGCCACACCCAGGACCACAAGAATGAACTCGACGACCTTATGAAAAATAAAGTTGTCTCCATCACCGACAACTCAATGCCCACTTGCCGATAAATACTTCAACTACGCGTATAATTATCCTTAAAATATATAATCTTATATAAAATTTTCAATATAAAAATTTAAAAGGGTATGGGAGTAATTACGAAAAAATATATATATTTTTTATTTGAAACTACATTGTTGATATTTTTATCATGTTAAATCCAACGTGTAAAAGTGTTTTTTTTTAATTTTTTTTTTTGATGAATTTTAATTAGTTCATTACTTTGTGATTAGTCTAATACAGTACGGATTTGGAAATTTAGACTTTAAATTCATCCCAAAAATAATAATGAAGTGGATCGAATAAATGCTCCTCTTATCTTCATCTACGCAATTTTCTTACGCCAACTAAATTATCATTATTGATAATCGCTTTCTTTTCTAGATACCATAAATTAAGATCCGTGCATCATCACATATAGTTAGAAAGCAAAACAAAATATAATTAATATTTATTATTATTATTATCAAATTAAATATATATTTTTCTATCTTTCTTGAGCGAGTTATAAGAAAAAAAAAATATTTGAAAAAGAATAGGAAGTTAGAATTGGCAATGATTTGAAATTAAAGTTGTTAAATTGAAAATAAATGGACATAAGTAAACATTAACATAGTTCGAGATCTTTATGTAATTAAAGGTATTAGTGCCACTTTTAAGCTAATATACTTCGAGATAGAAAGAAAAGGAGTTTTTCACGAATCTTCTTTTATAATTTGTAATAAATATATTACTTTTAATAAAATCTATATTCTTTAATTTGAATATCATTTATTCCACGGTCCCTTCTTTTATCGTCCACATTGATTCTCACTTTATACTATTCTCAAGTGAAGAAGCAAAAGCAAGTATATATCAACAAATGCATGGGGCAAAACGCTTCACGACGTGACACGTGTACGAATTTTTACGAAAACGCGCTTGCGTGTCCTCCAATTCAACGAACGAAAAGGTCAAAAAAGAGAAAAAGGTATTGGTTTACCGTTCCCATTTTTGGACCTCAAGAGGAGTCTCATTCTCATATGGTTGGCAAGCAAGCAAGCAAAACGAGAAGGGAAAGTTCTAACTTCCAATCCCAAACCCCAATACACACGACATCGACGTCCCTGTCGTTTCGACTTTGAACAAAAAATCGAGTCCTCCGTCATTTTTTTTTTTTTTAAATTCTATTTCTTCTAAGTGCTAACTGTTTCTCACACACACCACACCACACTTTCTTTCTCCTCCAAAAGCAGTTAGGTGCTCCTTCTTCTAACGCTTCAGGTAATAACCACGCCAAACGATTATATGAATTTCCATGAACTGTTTCTCCTTGCTTTGTTTCGATGCGTTTCGAATTGTCACTGGTGAATTCTCTCCGTTTATTGTTCGCTGTTAATGGATTCTTCATGTGTATAATATAATCTCAATTTTGATTGAATTTGTTTTTTTCTCCCCTAATTTGATGAGGTAATTTATTCATCAATGCTGAGGGATGCCTGATTGGCTGCAAATACACGTGTAAAATGTCGGTTCTGCTTTATATTTCAAGTATTAATGCATATTTATTATAATTATTGTTCTTGTTATTGTACTTTCAACGGATATGATTTTGTTCTTCACGTTGTAGGATGGACATGCTTGCGGGTAGCATTTTCTCTTTTTCCTACATACTTAGGCTATTGCTATAGGTGGTAGTTTAATTTTAGGATGTAAACTTAACTTTGGGTTTGGGAAATAACCCTATTATGAGGGGGGGATGATCTAGGAGTTAAATGTTAAATAGCATTCTTGAAAACTTACTCCAAAAATGTCCATTTATAGTAGTGGCAGACTGGGGTTAGCTGAGAATAGCACCTGTGGTTAAGAGTTATGCTACTAACTAGACTTAATTTTGCCTCAACGACAAAGTTTTATGGGGTTCATGGACTTCCCTCTTCATTTGTATATCTTGGAATTGGAAGATTAACTCCCACTTAAAAGCCTCATAATGTGTGTCTTGGCACTCACATAATGTGCGGCTTAGCATTTTGCTGAATGATGGATTATTAATATATGCTCTAGTTCGTTATTCTGAGATCTGCCTGAGAACAATGATTATTCTATATTTTCTCATTATGCTTACTAGTGGCTTTATATATTTAAGTTATTTCAAAAGCTAGGATCATTAACTTCTTACTCCACCTGCTTTTCTTGTTGTTGCTGCTGAATATTTCCAATTCTGTGTTAGGAACAGTATATGTTTAAGGACACTGACTTCTAACTTCTTAGGAGGTGTTTGGTGCTGGTATTTTGAGATGAGAATATAGTATACCGGAGTATTGTGGATGTAGGGAAATAAAAGGTCCTCCTGTCTTTGGAATTGCAATTAAAAATCATTTTGAATATGCTTGGAATACCCAAGAATATGGGGATCTTTGATTCTCAATCATCTTACATTCCTGTTTCAATATGATATTGGCTTATCATAGGCTGTTTCGCTGGAATCCAGTATATTGGAGTATATTACATACAGATTTTAAAATGTTTGTGGTGTAGTGTCCTGAATGCCTTCTTTCTCCTTAAGGATCCTGTATGCTGGGTGTCAAGAGCCAACTTTACTAAAAGTTTAAGCTATTAGGTAAATGCTCTAGTTTTATATCTAATGTTCTCCTTCAAGCAAGAGCCTTTTGGTTTTGAAGTATGAACAATGCATATGTCCACTTGGTCGTATGTCCATACCATGTCAATCACCAACTCTCCTAAAAGCATAAGCTATTAAGTAAAGGCTCATGACTGTTGCTTTATTATATCTCTAGCACACCCTTGCATAAGAGCCATCGGACTTGAAGCATGGATAGTGCACTGACTATCTTTACCATGTGCTGAAATTCAACTTTTATTTAGAAGAATGAGATGGAAAGGATTGAGATATTTTATAATCTCATAGTCATTTTAATGTTGAAGCACTAACTAATTGGCTAAACAGAAAGAAGAACGAAACAAGAATTGCGAGAAAACACTTTTCTCTTTTCTTAATTTTATTTAAACCAAAAAACAACCAAATAATAATAGGGTTCTCCAAGCCTTAAATAAGCAAAATAAAATAACAAAAAAATTAAATAACTATAATCATGCGCAATCAAAGGAGATAACGCACAATCAACACACACTCAAACATAATCTAAAAGGGGAAGGATATACTTACTACCAAAAAAGTTTACAACCTTTACGACCAACCTAATCACCGTTGATTTCCGTCAATCTAACGGTTATAATTTATTGGAAATTGGTCGCATTTATGAATTGATTAATTAGTTATTATTCTCAATAAATTATAACCGTTAGATTGATGGAAATCAACGGTGATTAGGTTGGTTGTAAAGGTGATAAACTTTTTTTGTGGTAAGTATATCCTGCCCCAATCTAAAAATAACAAAAAGGGAAATAATTAACAATTATTGAAAAACCCTAAACTATGGAATAAATTATAGAAAAACTCAATCCAAATCAGTCAGCTCGGGTGCATCATCCTCCCCCGCTAGGAAAAGACTCGCCCTCGAATCTGCTTCGTCTTCATTGATATCAACTTCTTCAGGTAGGTGGAAACTCTTCTGGTACAATATCACCAAATTCCCTAATTAAGATTAGGACTTGTGAATACAATTCTTTCTTGATACGCTCGTCTGCATTCATATTAAACTACTTGGGAACTAGAAATATTGCGAGTTCTTAGAAGGGAGTAAGTGGACAAAACCCATAAACTATTCCAAAAAGACTATTGCCCACGGTTTGGTTCAATGATCGCATCTGTGATTTGTCATTGGAAAATCTTGTCTGATGTACCAGCAAGTCCCATTGCCCTTGACGATCTCCAATTAAACTTCTACCAAAAGCTAAATCTTTATCTCCATGGAACATGAGGTTATTATGCCCGTTGTGCTCAAATTCATGATATTGCTTGCAAACTAAAGACTTCTTGAATGAAGGATCATTCTGCATGATAGCTTTGGGTAGAACTTCATCTTTGTCAGAGATATTAGAATTTCTAATAACTACTTTCCACCGAAATCATTACAAGAGATTTCTTCCACCTCTGGATTCTCATCATTTTGCTCCCAATCATACTTATCATAGATAGGGAACTCGTCATAAACTGGAGCATCCATAATAGGATTCTCATCATCTTGCTCTTCAAGATAGATCGGGACCTTCTGGTCTTCTGTCAAGTCTCTGATGTCAAAGACCCTTTCGACGGTGTGTAACCCGTCGATAAACTCATCTGGATGAGTGGTTCCCTCGAATTCTAGGATCTCAATCTTCACCCCAATATTAGCAAAAAAGGATTGATTTCCAAGTTGACTTCGTCCTTGTCGCTACTGTTCCAGTTCCAGAATCTCCCTTCCTCCTCATGAGATGATCTTTTAAATTCCCATCCTTCATCTGACTCGTCCAACTGTGTTTGGGCAAACAGTTGTTCGAGCTCCTGAATCCGTCTACATTGTTCTGCCATTGTAGTAGCCGTTGCTACAATTGTGGTGTTTCACACGTTGATGTGTGGTTGTTCGTCGTCGCCGTTAAGGGTGTTACCCACGCCCTCTACCGCTGCCGTCGCCTCAACCTCTTTGTTCACGGCCTCGACCTCGACCGCCATTGTTCTGTTCAACCAGAGCTCTGATACCAAAAATAATGTCGAAGCACTAACCAATTGACTAAACAGAAAGAAACAAGAATTGCGAGAAAACACTTTTCTCTTTTCTTAATTTTATTTAACCAAAAAACAACCAAATAATAATAGGGTTCTCTAAGCCTTAAATAGGCAAAATAAAATAACAAAAAAGTAAATAACTATAATCATGCGCAATCAAAGGAGATAACGCACAATCAACACACACTCAAACATAATCTAAAAATAACAAAAAGGGGAATAATTAACAATTATTGAAAAACCTTAAACTATGGAATAAATTATAGAAAAGCTCAATCCAAGTCAGTCAGCTCGGATGCATCACATTTTGTTCAATATGCTTACTAATAGTTTTTCTGTATTTTAATTGAATTCTTTTCCTCAATAATTAACTTGTAGAACTTATTTACTCTACTGTTAAGAAACTTAGAGCTTATGGGCATGTGTTAATCCCATGAATTATGTATCTATTTTGCTGGCTTTTATTTTTGTTCTTTCTGTGCTATTCTAATATCTGTTATTGTCTTACTTTCTCAGTTCTTGGTTTGTTGGAAATAGATATTTTATAATCTAGTCACTATGCTATGTCTTTATCTTTGGCCTTATAAGTAACCTTGGTTTCATGTTATAGCTTACCTGCGAGAATGGGGTGGGGAAACATTTACAGAAGACGTGCTAGAGTATTCACAATGGCCATAATAGTATACCTAGATTATAAGGTGCGCTTCACTGGTTGCTCAGAATTTTTATTTTAGTAAATAAGTCTATAGAACTTCTTACTTGCTTGTATTTGTCTTTGTAGGGTGTACAACAGCGAGATAAATGGACTCCCAAATCTAAACAAGCTGCATTGTGGGAGAAGGCTCATGAGCGTAATGCTAAGCGTATTCTAAATTTGATATTAGAGATGGAAGGCTTGTGGGTGAAACTTGGGCAATATATGTCAACGCGTGCAGATGTGCTTCCTGCAGCTTATATACGTCTGTTGAAGCAGCTACAGGACTCTCTTCCTCCTCGCTCCTTGGAAGAGGTTTTTTGAATTTTAAAAAAAATTATTTATGTTTATGTAGCAAAAAAATATTCTTTTGAGAAACGATTTACAATATAAGGTTTTAATAAGAAAAATACTACCCTCATAATTTTGAGCATTGGAAAAGATTTTTGTTCATTAAGTGGCTAGTATAAGAATTCATTGTATTTTGTACTTTTAACTGGCTGTGAAATCCACATTTCCTGTGATGAAAATAAAATTGATAGTTTGGACTTCACAATCCTTGAAACAAGAGAGTAAGGGTTATCATTTGCTAACATGAAAATTTCAATTTTTACTTGAGTCGCTATCACTACTAGACTTCTCAATATACTTTATATTTGCTAGGTCTATGGCACCATACAGAAAGAGTTGGGGAAATCAATGGATGAGTTATTTGCTGATTTTGTCAATGAACCTTTGGCAACAGCATCAGTAAGATCCCAAGGATATTTTTGTTACTAGAGGATGATTATATAACTTAGTTTAGAATCATTATCAATTAAATATTTTTCATTGAGTGAGTTGAGTCTTTCCTATCTGAGCCACACATTTTATGCAGATAGCGCAAGTCCACCGTGCAACACTGCTCAATGGACAGGAAGTTGTTGTTAAAGTTCAACATGAAGGTGTCAAGACAGTCATACTAGAGGTTTGCTTCTTTTATCCTATGGAATGTATGGATATAAAGATAAATGGAGGTTTCAAATGGTTTTTGGACCTACATTGTTTTCAGGACTTAAAAAATGCGAAGTCAATTATTGACTGGATTGCATGGGCTGAGCCACAATATAACTTTAATCCTATGATTGATGAATGGTGCAAAGAAGCTCCTAAAGAACTTGACTTCAATCATGAAGCTGGTAATTTCATATCTTTTGTAAATTTTGATGTAGTGGATCTAAACTTGTGCTTGAAAATATCTTTGCTGTATTTTGCTGGAGCTAGATGCTTGGATTTTTAAGGAGACGTTTTGCTTAGATCTTTTATGGGCATCAATGTCTTCCTTGGAATAGAATTGATTATATTTGTCACAATTTGGGCATGATCATTATTTATAATCCAACTTGAGGGCGAGTGTTAAGAGGGCAGTTTAGTCTTTTCAAATAATTTGTACTAGAATGTGTCTTACTTTTACCACAATGGATTGTTATTACATTATTTTTTTATAAATATTTAGGCTTGCACCCATTCTCTTGTTTGCTCTGCTTTTTTTTTTGTGTACTCATCTTGGCAATTATGCTTTATTTGATTACATTTATTTCCTTTGGTTACAAGTTTGTCTCTTACTAACATTTGTTTCTGTAGAAAACACTAGAACGGTGGCTAAAAATCTTGGTTGCAGAAGCCAATATGATAGTAATGTGAATGCCCATCGGGTGGATGTTTTGATCCCAGATGTAATTCAGGTATCTTCTTTGTGTAAAATAATATGATTGAAATATTCATACGTAATGGTGATACTAGAAATGGGGCATCAAATATTAAGGGAAAGATGTGTGAAACAAGTGATCTCTTTTATTTGTAATTTTCATAAACTCCTTATATCTTAAAATGATGACACAATGTCATTCATTATAACGCATAGACCTGAAAAGACATTCACATATTTATCATATTTCTATGTGAGACAGTGTGAGTAGAAGTAACCTGAATTTTACATATTTTCCTACAAGGTCCCATACTAAAATAATTAAACAATTTTTTTCTCCATAAGTACATGCTTATTACCTTATTCTTGTGTTTTTACATCATGTCTAAGTGCAAATTTCCAACGGGTACATAAGTGGAGTTTTTTCCATCATGTGCATGCATCTAATTATAATGAGTGTCTAATGGTTCCTGAACTTTTTTTTGGGTTCAAAATGAACCGTGCTCCCTTTTCATTCTTCTTATTTTTTTCCCCCACCTTGTTTTCTTTGTGTAATTTTATCCTATTTATATAATCTGCTTGCTTCAAATGATAGTCCACAGAAAAAGTCCTTGTTTTAGAGTACATGGATGGCATTCGGTTGAATGATTTAGAATCACTAGAAGCTTTAGGAGTAAATAAGCAAAAGATTGTTGAGGAGATTACTCGTGCCTATGCCCACCAAATATATGTTGATGGGTTTTTCAATGGTGACCCTCATCCGGGTATTCTCTCTCTCTCTCTCTTTGTGCGCATGTGTGTGTGTGTGCGAGCTCGTGCGAATGCACGTGCATGTGTCTGTAACGTGCACATGTATGACCTTTTTCAATTTGTTGTGGAAACTTTATAATTACTTTCTGTAATAATTTTTACTGATTAATCCATGTGCTCATGAAGTATTTCGGCTCTCTTATTGGAATCATCATAGGAAATTTTCTTGTGAGCAAGGAATCTCCACATTGGCCCATTTTACTTGACTTTGGGCTTACGAAGAAACTATCAAACACCATTAAGCAAGCACTTGCAAAGATGTTTTTAGCATCTGCTGAGGTTGTTCTTTTGTGCTTTTTCTTTGTTATATGAATACTAACAAAATCATAATGTTGTTCATTTAGTGGTTATAATTGTTGTTTTCTAGAGCATAGGATCGTAGAATTTGAAGGATATATATTGGGCTGTGACTCGAGCAGCTAGCCTATCCTAGGCTGGTTTAAAGGGCTGGGTTTTAATTTAG